>JAODAL010011736.1:0-98543 GCA_025379985.1 Phyllomedusa bahiana
TTTTGGTACTGCAGTCCCCCCTTTTCAAATGGGGGGGATCTGCTCTTTCAGAGAACTATGGCTTGTGCGGGCCAAAATGGAGATTTCCAACCTTAATTTTTTTTCCAAAAAGGCATTCCACACTTCAAAAAATTGTAAACAAAAGGGTGGGCCATTTGTTTTTATCGGTTTGTTCCAAGGTGCAGGGCAGCGCGGACGTTGTAGCTGTAACTAAGGGTCCTACATGGCCCACGGGGTGAATGTGCTTCCGCCCGGGGCCCCCAAAACAATTTGGAAGGAGAGGCGCTTTTCCAAAAGTTGTCAAAACTGCGGCTCCGCGAAAATGTCCTCCTCCTCCACCACCCCATTTTAGCCCACAAGTCTGCTCCATCTCCCACATGTGTAGGGCCCAAACGGGTCTTTGCAGTTTACACTGGCTTGCCTGGGGCGAACGAAGTCACACGGGGGAACTGCCCCGCGTCATGCGCAAGAAATCGATTGTGGCTTTCTCCGCCCCCAACTGCAATGGGAACCCATGGTGAGGAAAATGGAGGAACATGGTGTCTGCGTGCCCGAGGAGGGGGGTCCATGCTCCCTGCATGGCACAAGTGTTCTCTGGTTGTAAAAAGGTTCCTGAAGTTTCCCCCCCGATCTTCAAAAAATTCTAAAAATGGCCAGGAAATGTGCATGCACATCTCCATTCCTACAAAGGCAGGAAAAACCCACCTCGAGTTGCAGCGGCCAAAAAAGGCCTCCCCCAACACACTTGTATGCGTTTTCCCACCCGTTGGAATTCCAACCCTGCAATTTTGGGACTGACTGTAGAAAAAAAAAAAGGATTAACGTTTTTGAGATCCGGAGGACAGGAGTACCCTCTGTGTAACTTTGATGTCACCCAAAAGGGGCACTCTGCTGAAAAATGACTTTTTTTGGGGGCCATTCGAGGGGGGGTGCTTTATTTGTCAGTCGCAGGGACTAGGGGTTGAATAACGTCATTCCACGTTCAGTCCTGGAACAATGCTGAAAAATCTGTCTGGGCGGGGGGATGTAGACGTAACTACAACTCACGGCCCAATGAGCCGGGGTGGACAAAATGGTGGAGGGGGGAGGGGACTTTTGGGGACAGAATTGCTGGGAAATGATGGATTTTCTAACCACTGAAAAAAGAGAGGGGAGGAGAAGCTGGAGGGAGGTGGGTGGAGTGGGGAAATATGAGGAGATGACCCCAAGCACTGTGGCAGTATCGTGGAGATGGAGGCAGGGGCCCTCGGGGGTACTTTGCAGATAGCCCGTGTGTGATTTGCCCGGTAGTGACAGCCCAATAGTCACCCTCCCGGAGAGGGAGACTTCTTGTCTCCCCCATTGGGCCCCGCTACCGGTCCAAAAAAAAGGAGCTTTTTCCAGCTATTGGAGGGGGACAAATCAAATACATAGGGGAAAACCTCCGACTCATTTCGCCGTGCCTATGGCGGGGGATCGTCCCTCCTTTAAGGTCTGACCCTGGGGTTCTTCAGGCTACGTATACTTTGGGGCTGCTGGGGGGGTGAGGGGGAGGAGAGTCCCTCCTCAGCAGCAAACCCAAGTCTGGAGCCTGATAGCAGTTTCCTTACCCCCTGGAGGAGGGGGAGTCGCCACGCGCAGCAGGAGAGAGGCGTCCCTGACCAAAAGGGGTGGCCCCTTGGACAGCACTCTGCCACCCCGTTAGAAGACCCCTGGATATGGGCAGCCAAACTGGATGGGGCCCCAATTTGCCCGAGTTTGCGTGGAAAAACTGTCCCGCCCGGCCAGTAGTGTGGCATTCAGAGGGGAGGTGTCATGCGGCGGGGGGCCCGTTACCCCCAGGAGGAAACCGCTTGTCCACGGGAAAGTGGAACGACTGCTTTGTCAAGATGAATAGGGGTGGATCGGGCCAGGGGCTTGCCAAAACCAATGCCTGAGGCGTAACGTACATCCCTCGCCCCCACCCCAAACTGTGGGGAAAGACTCTCGGTTAAATACCGCCTCAGCCACTATTTTGATGCGCCCCCCGCCTGATGCCACACATTGCGCCAGTTTCTCATCTGCCACCAACCATCTTTACTAGGGACTGGGGATTGCCACCCACCCCCACACTCTGTCATTGTGCCCCTTCCCTGACCTCATGCTGTGCTGCTGTTTTTGCTGGTGCCGTGGCATCCAACTGTTCATTGTGCCTCTCTTGACCTCATACTGCTGTGCTGCTGCTCTGTTTTTGAGCTGTGGTCACCTCACACTTGTCATTGGCCAATCTTGACCTCAAAAGCTGTTGCTCCCGCCGCCGTCACCCCCACCTTCTCATTGTGCCACCTGGGCCTACTTGTTTTTTTCCCCCCTCCGAAGGTCATTGTGCCACGCCCGACCTCATGCTGCTTTCTACTGTGACTTCCCCCACTGTGCCGTCCACTCTGTGGGCCCACTCCGTTTTTTCCACCTCCGAAAGTCATTGTGAAACTGCCCGACCTCATGCTTGCTGCCTGCCCCTTAACCCCCACACTGTGTCATTGTGCCCCTCTTTTGGCCTACTCCTGTTTTTTGGGACTTTCCCGAAATTTTTTCATTTTGGTGCCACTGTGGAAACCCCATTCTGCTGCTGCCCATGCCGTAACCCCCCACACGTGTCATTGTGGGCCCCTCTGTGGGGCCCACCCAGTTTTTTCCCCCTCCAAAAAGTCATTGGCCACTGCCCGGGCCCCATGCTGCGTCTCTGTGAAAATCCCCACTTTTGTCATTTTTCCACTCCCGGGGGCCCCCTTGTTTTTGCCCCCTCCCGGGAATTTTTTCATTGTGCCCCTTTTTGCCTTATGGGCCGCTGCTGCCCCTGAAACCTCCACCCCTGTGTATTGTGCCCCCCTGTGGGGCCCACTTTAAATTTTGGGGACCTCCAGAATGTCATTGTTTCCCCTTTTACCTCATCTGCTGTTGGGTGTGACCTCCACACTGTGGGCAAAGGTTTTTTTTTCCCCCCTTTGTGGCCCAATCCCCGTTTTTTGCACCTCCAGAATGGTTTATTGTGCCACGTTGACCCCATGCTGCTGCTGCCGGGGCCCCCACACTTTTGGGCATTGTGCCACTCTGTGGCCTACCCCCAGTTTTTGGCCCCCCTCCCAAAAGGCATTGTGCCCCCGGGCTGACACCTTTATGCTGCCTTTCCGTGCCTCCACACATTGTCCCTTGGCCACTCTGTGGCCCACCCCAGTTTTTTTCCACCTCCAGAATGTCATTGTGCCACTGTCTGAAACCCCTTTTTGGTGCTACGTTTACCCACACGTGTAATTTTTTGCCACTTTTGTGGCTTACTCCATTTTTTTCCAACCTCCAGAAAGTCCCTTGTCCCCTGCCTTTACCTCATGCTTTCTGCTGCAAAGACCTCAACCCCTGTTTTCATTGTGCCTCTCTGTGGCCCCATTTCCCGTTGGGTTTCCCCAAACCGGGGAAAGGGCTTTTTGGGACTGTCTTACCCCATGGGTGGCTTTCCCTGACCTCCCAAAACTGTTTTCATTGGCCACTCTGGGCCAAAATCCCGTTTTTTTCCCACCCCCGAATGTCATTGTGCCACTGCCTGACCCATTCGCTGCGCCGTGCTTTCCCCACTGTGTAAATTTTGGGGAACTCTGTGGGCTACTGTTTTTGCCACCTCCGAAATTTTCATTTTTGGGGCCCCTGCTGATATATGCTGGGTGTGCTGCCAGTGACCTCCCAAAACTGTGTCATTGTTCCACTTGTGGCGTCCTCCAATTTTGCCACCTCCAGAATGCCCTTGTGGCCCCTGTCTATTTCCCGCGTTTTTTGCCGTGGAAATCCACAAATGTGTCATTGTGCCACTCTTTTGGGCCCACTCCTTTTTTTCCCCCCCCCCCTCCCCTAGAATTTTTCATTGTCCACTACTTTGGGCCTCTGCTGCTGCTGCCGTACCTCCACACTGGGGTCATTGTGCCACTTTTAAGGGGCCCACTCCCGTTTTTTGCCACCCCAGAATTCATTTTTGCCCCCCTGCCTGGGCCTTTATGCTGCTGCTGCCGTGAAACCCCAAAAACTGTTTTATTGTGCCACTCTGTGGCCACTCCCATTTTTTCCACCTCCAGAATGTCAAATTGTTTCCACTGCCCGACCCATGCGCTGCTTTCCCCTGAAACCCCCACCTGGTCATTTTGCAACTTGTGGCCTATGTTTTTGCCACCTCCAAATTTGTCATTGTTCCAAGTTGTCTCATGCTGCTGCTGCTGCCGTGACCTCCCACTGTGTCATTGTTTCCCCTCTGTTTGGGTCCCCCCAGTTTTTTGCCCCCCTCCAGAATGTCATTGTGCCCTTTTGACTCCGGGTGCTGCTGCTGGGGACCCCCACCTGTGTCATTGTGCCAATCTTTGGGCCCACTCCTGTTTTTGCCCCCCTCCAGAAAAGTCCTTGTGCCCCTGTCTGACCTCATGCTGCTGGGCTTTTGACCCCCACACTGGGGGTCATTGTGCCACTTTTTTGGGCCCATCCAGTTTTTTTCCCAACCCCCAGAAGGGCATTGTGCCACCCGTTCTGACCCCATGCTGCTGCGCCGTGAACCCCAAAACTGTTCATTGTGCCCTCTGTGGGACTTTCCCGTTTTTGCCACCTCCCCGAATGGGCATTGTGGGCCCCTGGGGTTGACCTCTTCTGCAGCTGCCGGGGACCTCCCAAAAGTGTCATTGGGGCCACTCAGTGGCCCCACTCCAGTTTTTGCCACCTCCAAAATGTATTTGTTTCCCTGTCTGACCTTTTTGCTGCTGCTTTACGTGACCTCCACACTGTGTCATTGTGCCCCTCTGTGGCTTACTCCGTTTTTTCCACCTCCAGAAAAGCATTGTGCCATGCCTGACCTCATGCGCTGTGCAAAAGACCTTTAACACTGTGGGCATTGTGCCCTTCTGTTTTCCCCCTCCAGTTTTTTATTTTCCAAACCCCCGGAATGTCATTTTTCCACTGTCTGACCCCATGTGGGTGCTGCGTGACCTTTCCCCAATGTGTCAAATTTTGCCCCTCTGGGGGCCTACTCCAGTTTTTTGCCCCTCCCGGGAAAGCATTGTTCCCAAATGGGGACCTCTTTCTGGGTGCTGACGTGACCTTCCCCAAATTATGTCATTTTTGCCAATCTTGGCTTACTCCAGTTTTTTGCCACCTCCAGAATGGGCATTGTGCCAGCCTGACCTCATTGGAATTGCTGCTTTCAAAGACCTCAACCCTTTTTGTCAAAGTGGCCCCCTTTTGGCCTACTCAGTTGGGTTTTTTTCTCCAATGCATTGTGCCACTTTTTGACCCCATGCTGCTGCTGCCGTTCATTACAATGTGTCATTTTTGCAACTCCGTGGCCCTTCTGGGTTTTTGCCCCTAAAAGGAATTTGGGCCTTGTGCCCTGTCTGATCCATGCTGCGCGCTGCCCCTGACCCCAACCCCGTGGCTTGTTCCCAAATCTGTGGCGTCCCCCAGTTTTTGCCACCCTCCAGAAAGTCATTGGGGGCCACGTCTGACCCCCCTGCTGCTGGGTGCCGTGACCTCCACCCTGTTTATTTTTGCCCTTTTTTTGGCCTACTCCCGTTTTTGCCATCCCCAAAAGTCTTTGGGCCACTACTTGACCTCATGCGCTGCTTTCCGTGACCCTTTCCCCACTTTTGTCCTTTTTGCCCCTCTTGGGGCCCACTCCGTTTTTGCCACCTCCGAAAGTCATTTGCCAACTGCCCCGACCTCTTTTGCTGCGGGCCCTGACCTCAACAAATGTTTTTATTGTGCCCCCTCTGTGCCACTCCCGTTTTTTTCCACCCCAGGGTTTTCATTGTGGCCCCTGTGACCCCATTTCTGCTGCCCGCGTTTACCTCCACACGGGGTCATTGTTCCCCTCTGTGGCGTCCCCCCATTTTTCCCAACCTTTCCCGAATGTTTTATTGTTTCCTGTCTGACCCCCTGCTGGGTTTCTGTGTGACCCCCACACTGTGTCCCTTGTTTTTCTCCCTTTGGGGCCCACTCCCCTTGTTTTTTCCCCCTCCAAAAATGTCATTTTGCCCGTCTGCCTCTTTCTGCTGCTGCTGGGGACCCCCACACTGTGTCTTTGTGCCACTTTTTGGGGCCCACTCCGTTTTTGCCCACCTCCAGAATTTTCATTGTGCCACTGTCTGGGCCTCCTTGCTGCTGTCGTGACCTCCACACCCGTTTTCATTGTGGGCCCCCTGTGGCCTACTCCAGTTTTTGCCAACCCCCAAGAATGTCATTTGGGGCCACTGTCTGACCCATGTGCTGCTGCCCTGGGCCCCCACACAGTGGGATTGTGGGCCAAATCTGGGGGCCTACTCCAGTTTTTGCCCCCTTCCCGAATGTCTTGTGCCACTGTCCCCGACCTCTTTCTGCGGGTGACATGACCCCACCGTGTCCTTTTTGCCACTCTTGGCTTACTCCAGGGTTTTTGCCCCCTCCCGAATGGGCATTGGGCCCCTGCCTGACCCCCAATGCTGCTGCTGCAATGACCTCAACACTGTGTCCCTTGTTGGGAAATTCTGTGGGGCCCACTCCAGTTTTTTGCCCCCTCCAGTTTTTCCCTTGTGCCCCGGGCCCGGGCCTCATGCTGCGCTTTCCGTGACCTCCACACTGTTGGGATTTTTGCCTCTTTGGGGCCCACTCCTGTTTTTTGCCACCTCCAGAATGGGCATTGTGCCCCTGTCTGCTCTTTCTGCTGATGGGCGTTTACCTCCACACTGTGTCCCCTTGTTCCCCCTCTTTGGGTTACTCCCGTTTTTTGCCCCTCCAAATGTCATTGTGCCACTGCCTTTACCCCATGCTGCTGCTGGGAAAGCCTTTAAACTTTTGTCATTGGGGCCACTTGTGGCCTACTCCAGTTGTTGCCACCTCCGGGGAAAGACATTGGCCCCCTGTCTGACCTCATGCTGCTTTCTGCCGTGACCCCCACACCCGTTTCATTTTGCAAATCCGTGGCCTAAATGTTTTTTGGGACCTCCAGAATTTGTCTTTTTGCCCTGTTTGATCTCAAAGTCTGCTGGCCCGCCGGGGACCCCACACTGGTCTTGGTTTTCCCCTCTGTGGCGTCCTCCCGTTTTCGCCACCCCAGAAATGTCATTGTCCACTGTCTGCCTCCTTTCTGCTGCTGCCTGAACCCCCACACTGTGTCATTGGCCACTCTTTGGGGGGACTCCTTTTTTTTTGCCACCTCCCAAAAATGTCATTGTGCCAATACTTGACCCCATGCTGCCCGCTGCCGTGACCTCCACACGGGGGCTTGTGCCCCCTCTATGGCCCACCCATTTTTGGGCCACCTCCAAAAATGTCAATTTTGCCCCTGCCTGACCTCATGCGCTTGCTGCCGTGACCTCAACACTGTTTTTATTGTTTCCACCCTTTTGGCCTACTCCAGTTTTTGGGCCCCCTCCAAATGTAATTGTGCCAATGCCGACCTCATGCCCGCTGCTGCCGTGACCTCCCACGTGTCATTGTGCAACTCTGGGGGGCCCAAATGTTTTGTGCCCCCTCCAGAATTTGTCATTGTTTCCACTGTCCCGTTCCCCCTTTGCTGCTGCTGGCCGTTTACCTCCACCCCCTGTGTCTTTTTTCCCTCTGTGGCGTCCTCCAGTTTTCGCCCACCCCCCCCCCCCCAAATTAAAACCCCCCCCCACTGCCCCCCGCCTTTTTCCCCCCTTGGGGGGGGAAAAAAAAAAAAAAAAAGGGGGTTTTTGGGGGGGGGTTTTTTTTTTGTTTTTTTTTTTTTTTTTTTTTTTTTTAAAAAAAAAAAAATCTTTTTCTTTTTTTTTTTTTTTTTGAAAATTTTTTTTAAAATTTTTTTAAAATTGGGGGGATGGGTTGGAACCTTTTTTTTTTTTTTTTTAAAAATTTTTTTTTTTGGGGGGCGTTTTTTTTTTTTTTTTTTTTTGAAAAAAAAAAAAAAACTTGTAAGCTTTTTTTTTTTTTTTTTTAAAAATTGGGGGGGCCAAAAAAAAAAAAAATTTTTTTTGGGGTTTTTTTTTTTTTTTTCCAAAAAAAAAAAAAAAAATTTTTTGGGCCCCCCAACCCCCCCTAAAAAAAGGCCCAAAAAAAAAAATTCCTTCTTTCCCATCTCCCCCTCCCTACCTCCACACTTTTCATTTTCCCCTCTTCCCCACTCCTTTTTTTCCCCCCTCCAAAATTCATTGTCCCCCTTCTACCTTTATCTGCGCGCCAAAAATCCCACTGTGTCTTTTCCCTTTGGGCCTACTCCCCGTTTTTGCCACCTCCAAATTTTTAAATTTGCCCTGTTTGACCTATTTCTGTGCTGCTTTTACCTCCACCTGGTCATTTCCCCCTCTGTGGGTTAAAACCCGTTTTTCCACCTCCCCAAAAGTCATTGTGCCCCTGCCGACCTCCCTGTGCTGCTGCTGACCTCCAAAAACGTGTCCAAATTTTCCCTTCTGATCCACTCCGTTTGCCACCTCCAAAGTCAAATTTTTGCAAATGTTGACCCCTTCTGCGTGCTGCCCTGACCCCACAAATGGTATTGGCCCCTCTGTTGCCTTTCCCATTTTTGCCACCTCCAAATTTCCAAAGTGCCATGCCTGGGCCTCTGCTGGGGCTTTCCTTACCCCCAAAAATGTGTCATTGTGAAAACTTTGGCCTACTGTTTTTGCCACCTCCCGGGAATTTTTCATTGTGCCCCTTCTGGACCCCATGCTTTTGCTGCCTTTTCCCCCTTTGGGGGGCCCCTTCCAAACCCCCTGTGTCATTTTTTCCACCCCATTTTGGCCCTCCCCCCCAGTTTTCCCCACCCCCTCCAGAATTTTTCATTTGTGCCAACCCCGTCCTGAAAACCTTTTTTGCCCTTGGGGTGCCCTTTTTCCCCCGTTTTTCCTTAACCCCCCCCCCCCCCCCCAAAAACCCCCCCGTTTTCATTGTGCCACTCTTTGGCCCCACTCCTGTTTTTGCCACCTCCAGAAAGGGCATTTTTGCCACTAATTTACCTCATGCTGCTGTTTCCGTGACCTCCACACGTGTCCTTTTTCCAAATCTATTGGGCCCACTCCAAATTTTTGCCACCCCCAGAAAGGGCATTGTCCATGCCCACCCCATGGGTTCCCGCTGCCGTGACCCCAACAATGTGTTTTTGTGCCCCTCTGTGGCCTTTTTTTCCCGTTTTTGCCACCTCCAGAATGGGCATTGTGCCACTGCCTGACCCCAGCTGCTGGGGTGCCCGTGACCTCCCCCCACTGGGTCATTGTGCAACCGGGGGCCTAAATGTTTTTTTCCAACCCCAGAATTTTTCATTGTTCCACTTTTCTGTTTTCATGCTGCTGCTGCTGCCCTGACCTCCACACTGTGTCTTTGGGTTTCCCCTCTGTGGCCTCCCCCCAGTTTTCACCACCTCCAGGGAAAGTCATTGTGCCAAATGTTGACCTTCCCGTCTGCGGCCCTGACCTTCCCCTGTTCAGGGGCCACTCTTTGGGGCCCACTCCTGTTTTTTCCCCCTCCAGAATGTCATTTGCCCCTACTTGACCCCAAAGTGCTGTGCCGTGACCTCCAACATGGGCATTGTGCCCCTCTATGGCCCAACTCCAGTTTTTTCCCCTCCAGAATGTCCCCCTTGTGCACTGCCCGACCTATGCTTTCTGCTGTCTTGACCTCCACACTGTGTATTGTGCCACTCTATGGCCTACTCCAGTTTTTTCCACCTCCAAAAATGTCATTGTGCCCTGCCCGGCCCCCATTTCTGCTGCTGCCGTGGGCCCCCCACACTGTGTCATTTGGGGCAACTCTGTGGCCTAAGTTTTTGCCCCCTCCAGAATTTGTCATTTTGCCACTGTCTATCTCAGTGCTGCTCTGCCGTGCCTCCACACTGTGTCATTTTCCCCTCTGTGGCGTCCTCCCGTTTTCACCACCTCCAGAATGTCATTGTGCCAAATGTCTGGGGCCTCCTGCTGCTGCGCCTTTTACCTCCACATGTGTCATTGTGCCCCCCTCTTTGGCCCACTTTTGTTTTTCCACTCCAGAATGTAAAATTTTGCCACTACTTGAACCATGCTGGGTGCTGCCCGGGCTCCCCCACGTGTCATTGTTTCCACTCTTTTGGCCACTCCAGTTTTTGGGGCCCCCTCCCGAATGTCATTGTTTATACTGCCGACCTCATTCTGTGCTTTTCCCTTGGGCCTCCCCTCTGTGTTCCTTTTTTTCCAAATCTTGGGCCTAAATCCAGTCTTTTCCACCCCCGAATGTCTTTTTTGCCCTCTCTGTTTCCCCTTGCTGCTTGGGTTTATACACTCCAAAACAGTGTCATTGTTTCCACTCTGTGGCCCTCTCCTGTTTTTGCCACCTTTCCCTAAGTCATTGTGCCACTGTTTACCCCATGCTGCGGGGCGCCGCCCCTCCCCTCCACACTCTGGTCACTGATTTTTCACCTGAGGTTTAGCTTTTTTTATTCCACTTTCGCTGCCATGAAATTTAACGGGGACATTCCCACTTTAGTTTTTTGCGGGTTTTTGCCCTTTAATTCCCAGGGAATTTTATATTTAAGCGAATCTAAGAGCGGCGACAGTCATCTGCGTGTCATACTAAAACAGAACATTGTATGAAGACTAAACCAAGCTCCCTCTGCATATTTAAGCATGGCACAACGTTCCACAGCACCTTGCAGGCTCTGTGCAGCCTGGAAATAGCTGTTTTTTTACGCGATTCGTCCCGAAGTAATTCGGGCCGAAACGAATTTTGTCGGAAAATTCAGGGAAGTCACCGAATCAAATTTTTGAGAAATTCGCCCATCTCTACATGTTACATTTTTCAATCCAGCTGAAATGTCCTAGTTGAAAAATAAAGATTTAAAAATGGTTTTGTTCTTTTACAGGGAACAATAGGTTTTCAATTATGACTCCATGTTATGGATCCATTGTATTTATTTACAGTGGTGTGAAAAAGTATTTGCCCTACCTGATTTCTTAATCTTTTGGATGTTTGTCACACGTAAATGTTTCAGATCACCAAACAAATTTAATTATTAGACAAACATAAGACAAATAATCACAAAATGCAGTTTTTTAAATTAAGGTCGTTATTATATTGTGTTAAACCAAATAAAATCAGAACATATGAAGGAGGAATACTAAAGATAAGCAGTAAATCTATGTCACAATCCAGTGTGTGAACTACATACAGACAATGTTATATCACAAATTATCGCCATGTTAGATCTTTCTCCACACTGGGCTGGTGGACTGAGCTATAGTTGCTAGGCGCACTCTCTGTAAACTACTTTTCCCACAACAGCCGCTTCCTCCCAGCTGAGATATAGACTCTATATACTATATACACACCATATTTCTGTATATATAACATGGGCTGAAAGGCCACTCTGCCAGGAAGAAGCCATTACTCCAAAAGAAACATATAAAAGCCAGAATAATGTTTGCAAATGCACACAGGAACAAAGACCTACATTTCTGGAGACATGTTCTCTGTGGTCTGATGAAACTAAAACTGAACTGTTTGGCCATAATGATCATCGCTACGTTTGAAGGAAAAAGGGAGAAACTTGGAAACCTAAGAACGCCATCCGAACTGTGAAACACAGGGGTAGCAGCATCATGTTGTGGAGTTGTTTTGCTGCAGAAGGGACTGGTGAACTTCACAAAATAGATGGCATCATGAGGAAAGAAGAAAACATGGCAATAATGAAAATTTAAAGCTTGGGCGGAAATGGGTTAGATAAACAATGACCTGAAGCATACTGCCAAACTGGTTGGATGTTTGTCACACGTAAATGTTTCAGAGCACCAAACAAATTTAATTATTAGACAAACATAAGACAAATAATCACAAAATGCAGTTTTTAAATTAAAGGGGTTGCCTCGCTACAATGATTGGGTTTTAATTAAAAGATCTTTATAAAATAAGCAGCTTTGCAATATTTGTTCATTACAAATGTCCTACTGATTTTGAGTTAGCCCTGTTAGTAGTACTACATCAGCTTCTCAAATTTCTATAGCAGCCGACCTGTTGATCCTTATCTTACTGGCTGTCAGGTCTGTATGATTCATCACTAGTGTTGAGCGATTTTTATCGACAAAGTTGAAATCGGCAAGGTTTTTATGGTGATCGAAATTTTCAGATCATGCGATAATTAAGGTTAAAATCTGTGCATCATCTATTAAGATCGTGCCATTTTTGGCGCTTCCTGTCATTTTGGCGGCCAGCAAATCAGATTACAGAATAGAGCAGGGTGAGATGTGTGTGCAACGTCATGACTGGGATGTGTATGGTTGCGATTGGCTGGAAAAATCACATGACCTCGTTTTAACATAGAACAGCCCTTCCTGTTCAGCCTTAGTGTCTCTCAGCGTCTCATAGGAATAGGACGTGCGCTCTGCCTGTGGCCAAACAGCTCAGCTAAATTAGTCTATTTCTGCACAGAGAAACCTCTACTATTAGCTGTGATCCTTCCAATTTAGTTAGATAAGAGATTTGAAGATTTTATGTAGCTAGCTAAAGAATTTTAAAGCAGAATCTACCGCTTTAAATTCACGCCGGGGGCGCGGGGGGGGGGGGCCCACCCACGGGCGAACACAGACAAGCTCTATCTATAAAGAACACTGGATAAAGTTCACCAAGACTTAGTGTAGACATTGCACTGCAATTAGAGATGGGCGAATCGATTCTAACGAAGTGGAATTAGTTTAGAATTTCAGGAAAACTTCGGTTCGGAATGAAGTCGAACTTTGGGGTACTTTGGGTGAACGAAGTGTGCTTTTGATTGATAAAATGGCTGCGAGCACATGGCGCTACATGGGGCAAAGCACTCTGGGAGGAATAAGGGCATAGCCTCATGACATGGGAGAGGTGAAGCCATTCAAGCCGGCGGGATTCTGTGACGTCACCGGCACTATATAAGGTCCGGCGCGACGCCGGGAGCTCAACACTCCTCTCACTGTGCTCATCAGGAAGGTGCTGCCAGCGCTTGATACTCGTACTAAGAAATTGATTTTTTATATAGCGATTTGTGGGGTGGTCTCAGCTTGTCTCAGAGACTGTCTCCTAATGTTCTATTTCTAATTTTGTGGGGTATTGGATCTGAAATCCAGTGCTCCACTGCAGCTGCAGATACATTCAATAGCCAAGTGGATCAAAGCCAGTTCCTGTTGTATTCATTTAAAGAAACAAGCGTGTTTTACAATACAAATTACCACTTCATTTTGGCTGCTCATTCTAGTGCGCAATTTACATCCAGGGTTAATTAAGCTGTTTTGCTGGTGTGCTGACCACAAGTAACCTCTTTTTACAACGCCAAAATATATAATTTTTACCTGTACCTAATTACAAGCAAAGTTTATTACAACTGTATCTCTTTGTTGTTGGCGTAGAAACACGCAATTGTAACACTTACAACGCTACTATTTTTGTGCGGCTCAATTTCTTTGGGCGCAATTTTACATCCAGGGTTAATTAAGCGTTGTTTTGCTAGGAGTGCAGACCCCAAGAAACCGTCTTTTTTTCAACGCCAAAATATAAATTTTTCCTGTACCTAAATTCACAAGCAAAGGTTAAATTACAACTCATCTCTTTGTGTTGGCGTAAAACATCGCAATTGTAAACCATACAAAGCGACTATTTGTGCGGCCCAATTCTTTGCCGCAATTGACTCCATGTGTTAATTAACGTTGTGTTGCTGGTGTGCTGACAAAAAAAACCGTCTTTTTCCAACGCCAAAATATTAAATTTTCCTGTAGCCTAAATCACAACAAGGTTATTACAACTGTATCTCTTGTTTTGTGTGCGTAGAAAACACGCATTGTAACACGCAACAAACTACTATTTTGTGCGCTCATTCCTTGGCGCAATTTACATCACAGGGGTTTAATTAAGCTTGTTTTGCTGGAGTGCTGACAAAAATAAACCATCTTTTTCAACGCCAAAAATTATATAAATTTTCCTGTAGCCTATTCACAAGCAAGGTTAATTACAACTTATCTCGTTTGTGTGGCGTAAAAAACACACAATGTAACACGCTACAAAGCAACTATTTTGTGCGGCTCAATTCTTTGCCAATTACATCCAGGGTTAATAAAGTGTTGTTTTGCTGGTGTGCTGACCCCAAGAAACCGTCTTTTCAACGCCAAAATAGATAAATTTTTTTCCTGAAGCCAATTCACAAGCAAAGGTCTAATTACAACTGTATCTCTTGTTGTGTAGTGTAGAAAACACGCAATTGTAACACCTACAAGCTACTATTTGGTGCGGCTCCATTCTTTGGCCAATTTACATCCAGGGGTTAATTAAGCTTGTTTTGTGGTGTGCTGACAAAAATAAACCGCTTTTTCAACGCCAAAAATATATAAAATTTTTCCTGTAGCCAAATTCTGCCAAGTTTTTAAGCCTATTTGTGTTTTTAATTTTAGTAAAACACACAGTGTTTTTAAACGGCCATAAAAAAAAAAAATTTTTTTGGCCCATTTCGGGGGACCCAATTTATACCCAAAGGGGTTACCCAAGTTTTTTACTGGGTTCTTTTGGAGTCAAAAACATGGTTTTAAAATTTTTTAAAATTACAGATATCATAATCAAACAGTTTTTGTACTTTTAGAAAAAACCAGTATGTCAACAGAGGGTGGCAGGCTTGCACCCGAGGGCAGGGGCACAAACTTTCCCTGGAACGGCAGGTGGGCAGACAGAAAGGGGACGTCGCAGGGGGTCACTCGGGAGGCCACAACTGCCGCTGTCATCTAGGGGCCGGGGTTTGTTCAAAACCCCGGGGTTCTTGATTTTTTGACTAGGTCATCCCTTCCTCCAGATGAACTAAAACCCCCACCAAGAGTCGGGGGAAAACCCAGAAAAACCCCTTAGTTGGCAGGGGCCCGGGAGGGGGGGGTCAGCGCCCTCACCTGTCCTCACCCCCCTCGTCCCATCGGTTCCCCCAGCCGGAGATCACTATGTGGGCTGGGCTCAGCCCCTATTACAGGGGAACAATTTGAAGAGGGCAGTCAGCAGCTATTGGCAGCGAAAAATGGGGCCAAAATCCCCCGCTTCTTTGGTAGGTGGCAAATTGATGGGGGAGAGGGATGGGAGGTTTATTTTGGAGGGGTCATCCTTGCATACCAAACGGGGTGAGGGCAGCAGTGACGAAAAAACACAAATAAAATGAGTAGCCGACCCCACGGGGAGCCGGGTGAGGCAAGGGCTTTATCATGTCAGGAAAGAGGGCGTCAGTTGCGCGTCAGGCGCAGCGCAGCCCAAGGGGTCGGTGGCCGTGAGTCAGCAGGGCGCAGCGTTGAGGCGGGAGCCCAAACGGCCACGGGGTAAAAACCCCTTCGCTGGTCCCAAAAAAAGTACGGGCCCGGGGGCCAGCGAGGGCGGCGAAAATCACCGTGCGGACGGTTTGGGGGTTAAAAACCGATTCCCGGGGGTTTTTTGGGAGTTCTTTGCAAGCACCGGGGAGCCAAAATTGGGTTATTGAATCTGTGGGCAGAAAGTGAAGGGGGCCGGGAGCTAACGTTGGCACCACGGGCCCGCATAACACATGCAGCGCACCCTCCGGGGGCCTGGGAGAAACGTGGCCGATGTTGGTCCATCCGCCCCCGCAGCACTGGCAGCAGAGGCCCGTGGCAGCATGCCATTTCGCCAATCAAGGGTCACCACCTTGCAAAGGGGGCTGTTTCTCTTTGACTATTCCTGGCCGATGCTCCTGCTCCTCTACTCATGGCGCCAGCATCGTTCGCGAGGCGATTGCAAAGAACAACAGTATGCTCCAACCATCCCAAAGTGCGCATGACCGTCTCCTGTCCAAAGTTTTTGGTATTGCAGTCCCTCCCTTTCCAAATGGGGGGACTCTGCACCATTCAGAGAACTAATGGCTTGTGCCGACCCGAATGGAGAGTTCCAAAGCCGAAAATTTTTTTTCCAAAAAGGCAGTCCAGACTTATAAATTGTAAACAAAGGTGGGTCAGTCCTTGAGCTTATCGTTTGTTCCAAGGTGCACGGAGCGCGGACTTGGGGCTTAACTACGGTCAGGGGCCTACATTCCCCTTTTCGGCCCCCTGGGTAATGTGCTTCCGCCCCGGCACACCAACAATTGGAAGGAACGCCGCTTTCTCCCCCCACTTGTCAAATGCTCCCTCCGCCATTGTCCGCCCCTCCCCCCCGCCATTAGTGTTGAGCGATTTTTACGAAAAGTGAAATCGGCAAGGTTTTTTTTTTGGGGACGAAATTTCCCGATAGCGATAATTTAAAGGTTAAAAACTGAGCTCATCTAATTTAAGATGCGCCTTTTTCGGGCTTCCCTTTAAATTTTTGGGGGGCCAGCAAATCGATTACAGAATAGGCAGGGTGAGTGTGTGGCGACTCAGACTGGGATTGGTATGGGGTTTCGATTGGCTGGAAATACTGACCCCGTTTTACATAAAAGCGTTTCCTTTTTAGCCCCATGTCTTTCGCGTTTTAGGGATAGGACCTGCGCCTTTCTTGGCCAAACAGCTCAGCAAATTAGTCTATTTTGCCAGAAAAATCCCCTACTATTAGCTGTGATCCTTTCCCAAATTTTTTAGATTGGAGATTTTAAGATTTTATGAAGTTAGTAGGAAATTTTTAAAACAGCATCTACCGCTTTTTAAATTCATGGCGGTTGGGAGGGAGCGGGGGGGGGGGGGGGGGGCCCTGGGCGTACAAGACAAGGGTTATCTATAAAAAAATGGAAAAAAAGTTCACCCAAAACTTAGTGTAGGGGGAAAATTTTAAATTTGGGAAAATTCTTTTTTATTAAACAGTTTGCTATTGAAATTTTTTTCCTGGATATTGGGGGAGCCTGAATTATATTGGATTTCACATCATTTCTAGTAAATGCAGGTCTCTTTGTTTGCTGCAAAAATCCCCTTTTATTATCAGTATACTTTCAGATAGGTGTTCTTTTTTTTAAATTTTTCCCTTCACCTTTTGGGCTGTTGATTATCCACCCTTCAGTTAAATTAAAAATACGGAAACTTGTAGTAGCCCCAGGTTGTTTGTTGCCAAAAAATTCCCCTTTTTATGGTTCGAAAAATCACCGTTTAAAGTGTTTTTTTTCCCTTTTTCGCCCCAGCATTGTTCAATGACGCAGCATTACGTAAATCTTTAAAAAAGCAATTCTTTTAGTCCCCCACAGGTGGGTTGAAAGGTGCAAAAAAAAAACGTTTCTTTTTCCCAAAAAAAAAAAACAGTTACGTGTTTTTTGACTTTTGCGGGACCCAGCATTGTTCATTTACGCAGCATTACGGAAATTTAAAACAGCCTTCTATATTCACCACAGGGGAATTGAAAGGTGCCCAAAAAAAAATTTTTTATTATATCAAAAAAATAACGTTACGTGTTTTTTGACTTTTGCGCACCCAAAACATTGTTCATTGACGGGAGGGAAACCCACGTTAAAACTTAAAACAGGGAATTCTTTTTCACCACGGGGAATTGAAAGGGGCCAAAAAAAAAAGGTTTTTTTTATATCAAAACATAACAGTTAAGTGTTTTTTGACCTTTTTTCACAACCCGCATTGTTCATTGACGCGATCTATGTAAATCTTAAAAAAGCAATTCTATATTCACCACGGTGGAAATTTTAAAGGTGCCCAAAAAAAATTTTTTTATTAAAACCAAAACATAAAGTTAGTGTTTTTTGACATTTGCGCAACCAGCATTGTTCATTGACGCAAACATCTACGTAAATCTTAAAACAGCAATTTATATTCCCCCACAGGTTGGAAATTTAAAAAGGGGCAAAAAAAAAAATCGTTTATTATACCAAAACATAACCCGTTACGTGGTTTTTGGACTTTTGCGCCCCGCATTGGGTTTATTGAAGGCATCTAAGTTAAAACTTAAAACCCGCAAATTTTTTTATTCCCCCCAGGTGGGGGGAAATTTAAAGGTGCAAAATATATCGTTTATTATACCAAAAAAAAACAGTTTCGTGTTTTTTGGGCTTTTTTCGCCCCCCCAGCCCTTTTTTCATTGAGCCGCATCTACGTAAATTTTTAAAACAGCAATTCTTTTATTCAACCCCAGGGGAAATTTTAAAAGGGGCAAAAAAAAAACCGTTTTTTTATACAAAAATAAAGGGAAAGGGGTTTTTTTTAAAAATTTCGCACCCAGCATTGTTTTATTTACGCAGATCTAGTAAAACTTAAAACAGGAATTTTATATTCAAAACCCCAGGTGATTGAAAAGGGCAAAAAAAAAAACCGTTTATTTTACCAAAACCCTAAAAAATTTCGTGTTTTTTTTTACTTTTGGGGCACCCAGCATTGTTCTTTGAAGCGCATCTACGTAAAAACTTAAAAAAAAAGAATTCTATTTTCAACACAGGTGAAATTTTTTGGTGCAAAAAAAAAACCGTTTATTTATCAAAAACTTAAAAGTTTTCGTGTTTTTTGAAAATTTTGGGGTCCCGCATTGGTTTTTTTGACGCAAAAAATCAAAGTTTAAATCTTTAAAAAAGCAAATTTTTAAAATTTTTACCTCAGGTTTAATTGAAAAAGGGGCAAAAAAAATTTCCGGGTTTTTTTTTTCCAAAAAAATAACGTTTTCGTTGGGTTTTTTTTTCCCTTTTTCACACCCAAACATTGTTCATTGAGCAGACTACGTAAATCTTTAAAAAAGCAATTCTTATTCACCCCAGGGGTAAATTTAAAGGTGCAAAAAAAATTTCCGTTTTTTTATATCCAAAAAAATAACAGGTTTTCCCTGTTTTTTGGGCCTTTTTTGGGACCCACAATGTTCATTGACCCCAGCATTACGTAAATCTTTAAAAAAAGCAATTCTTATTCCCTAGTTAATTTAAAGGTGCAAAAATACCCTTTATTATATCAAAAATTAAAGTTACGTGTTTTTTTTAATTTTTTCGCAACCAGCCCCCTTCATTTAAGCAGCATTCGTAAAAACTTTTTAAAAAAGCAATTTTTTTATTCACCACGGTGAATTTAAAGGTGCAAAAAAAAACCGTTTATTATACCAAAAAAAAAACAGATAGTGTTTTTTGGACTTTTTTGGGCCCCCCCCGTCCCGATTTGTTGGGTATCCTTGCATTAAATTTGAATCCCAAACAATTTTTTTTTTGATTTGAGGGATTTGAGAAAAAGGGTGATTTTCCGGGCTTTTTAAAAAAGAGACTTTCCAAAAAATATTCCCTACCTTTTTCAAATTTTTAATTTCTGAAAAAAGGGCGAAATGCAGGTGGTAAGTGGAAAAAAAGGGGGGTAGGAAATGGAGGTAGAGGTACCCAGAGAAGGTGATCCTTCCGTGTGGCGACAAAAAACATGCCAGCGGCGTCAGTTGCGGGGGCCGTCAGGCCTGTAAACGCGGGTTTGACCCTTTTGGGAAACTAAGAACGAACCCTCCCTCGCCCAATCTTTTCCTTCAGTGGTTAATGCAACCCGCATCTGAGTCTTACCTCCTGTCTGCAGTCACGGCCACAACCCAAAACGTCATCAGGGCATCATCAGCCCTCCCTCCAAATGAAGGCCCCAAATGTCAACTGTGTACCCACCACTGGTTTGGGTAATTCCCTTGTCCCGAAGACCTCTTTGATGACAAAATGCGGTTGGGGTCAAAAAGGCCCTGTTTTAAAAAATCAAGAGGAGGGTTTAGTTTTGCTCTGAGCCCCCCGTTACTGATCCATAAAAGGGGTGAAGGGGAAACCGGGCAACCCGGGAAAAAATCCCGGGCGGTTTGGGGAACGTCCTTTCGTGCCCCTTTTCTTGTAGCCCCCGCTTCTGGGTCCCGATAGTAGGACAACCAAGTCACCTGTTTGATGTTTATTTATGATGAGGGGCCATTTCGGGGAACCATCCCGGTCTTTTCCAAGAATTTGCTTCGAGCGTTCTCAGTGGACGAGGCGGAAGATGGGTGGGGTAGTGTCAATAAGGGGGCCCCCCACCCAAAAAAGGGGGGGTTTAGGGGGGGGTCGCAGAAGTTTCCCCTGATATGATTCCGCCAGCAAACAGTCAGCGCAAACCCCCCTCCTCGCTTATCGCCGGGCAAAAAAGGTTTCCCGGACCTCTCAAACCCTTTGGGGATTCTTTGAGCAAGCCTTGATTAACCCCCCCATTTTTCTTTTGCCACCTTTGCCGGGGAAAAAAATAAGTAGAGGGGAAAAAACCTTAAGTGGGTTTAAACCCCCACCCAAAAGTTTTTAGTTATTGCAGCGAAGCATGAGTTGAAAAAAGGGGGGCACTTGGCCAAAAAAAAAAGGGCCCGGGCCGACCCAAGAAAAAACCCTCTTTTTCAAGCCAAAATATATAAATTTTTCCTGAAAGGGCCCAATTCAAAGCAAAAGGGGGAAATTTCAAAATGTATCTCTTTTTTGTTTAGGGTAAAAAACAGCAATTTTAAAAGCTATAAAAATAGATTTTTTTGGGCCCCAATTCTTTGGCGCAATTTTTCATCCCCGGGGGTTAAATTTTGCGTTGTTTTTTCTGGTGTGGGTGACCCAAAAAAAAACCGTCTTTTTCAAGCCAAAATATATAAATTTTTTCCCTGTACCCAAATTCAAAGAAAGGTTTTTACAATTATCTTTTGTTGTGTAGTGTAGAAAAACGCAATTGTAACCGCTAAAAAGTACTTTTTTGTCGGTCAATTCTTTGGCGCAATTTACATCCGGGGGTTTAAAATTAAGCGTTGTTTTGTGGTGTGTGACAAAATAAACCGTTTTTTCAACCCCAAAAATATAAAAATTTTTTCCCTTAGCCAAATTTTCATGTCCGAAGGTTAATTAAGCCTTTTTGTGTTTTTCATTTAGTAAAAACACAGTGTTTTTAAAAACGGCACATAAGAAATTTTCGGCCCATTTTGGAGCGCAATTTTATACCCAAGGGTTACCAAGCTTGTTCTGGGTTCATTTGGGTCAAAAAAATGGGGGTATATTTTCATATACAGATTCATAATCAAAAAGTGTCTGTCATTTTAAAAACAAACAGTATGTCAGACAGAGAGGGGGCAGGTCTGCACCTGGAGTGGGGGGCACAAACATTCCGGGGAACAGGCCCGGTGGCAGCACAGAAGGGGAGTCGCAGCGGGGGTCATGGTGAGGCCACAACTCCCGTGTCATCTGCGGCCGTGTGTTTTTTCGAAACCCCAAGGGTTTTTGATTGGTTGACTAGGTCTTCCTCTTCCTCCCAGTGACATTGAAAACCCCCCAGCCAAGAGTCGGTGGGACCTCAGAAAAACCCCTTATTTGGGCAGGGCCCCGGGGGGGGTGTTCAGGGGCCCCCTCACTGTCCTCAGCCCACCTCTGTTCCCATCCGGTTCCCCCAGCCGGAGATTACTTGTGGGGGTCAGCGCCACTATATAGCGAGGTGAACTTTTGAAGGGGCAGTCAGCAGCTACTTGGCAGCAAAGAAAGGGGGCCCAATATCCCTGCTTTTCCGTGGGTGGCAAAGTTGATGTGGGGGGCATGGGAGGTCTGTTGGGGGGTCATCTCTGATACCAGACGGTGATGAGGACAGCGTGACGATGAACACAAATAGATGATATGTAAACCGACCCCATTGGGAGCCGGGTGAGGCAAGGGCTTCATCCGTCAGGGAAGAGGGCGTCGCTTGCGCGTCAGGCAGCGCGCAGCCAGCAAGTGGGGTTTTGGGGCGTGAGTCAGCGGAAACCGCAGTGTGGGGTGGGAGCCAAGCGGCCAGGGGTAAAAAACCGCTTCGGGGCCCAAGAAGTAGGGGGCACGGGGCTCGCGTGGCAGCGGCGACAGAAGTCATAGTGCGGAGCGTGGCGGAAAACCCGATCTCGGGGGGGTTGTGGCAGTTCTTTGCAAAGCACCGGGGGGAGGAATAGGGTATATGTAAATTGTGGGCAAAAAGTAAAAGCGTGGCCAGGGAGCTAACGTTGGCACCACGGCCCTGCTCAACAAAATGCGCGTCCATCCGGTGGCTGGGAGAAAGTGGCTCAGATGTGGTTTGGTCCCTCGCCGCCGCAGCATCTGCAGCGCAGCAGGCCCAGTGGCACGCTGCCATTGCGCCATTCAAGGGTCCACACCCCTTTCAGAAAGGGGAGGTTTTCTTTGACATCATTCTGGTCCCGTGCTCCTGTTCGTACTCATGGCGCAGCGTGTTCAGGAGGCGATTGCAAAAGACAACAGTATGCGTCCAACCCTCCCAAAGTGAGCGCCCGGGCCCTGTCCGTCCAAATTGTTGGTATTGCAGTCCCCCCTTTCCAAATGGTGGATCTGCACTTCAGGAATAATGGTTGTGCCCGGGCCGAGATGGGAGTTCCAAGCCGTTAATTTTTTTCCAAAAAGGCGTACCGCACTTCATAAAATTGTAAACAGAAGGTGGGTGTCTTGGCTTATCTGTTGTTCCAAGGTGCCGGCGCGCGGAAGTCTGGGCTGTAAATACGGTCAGGGCCAGTATGTCCTTTCGGCCCCCCTGGGTTTAATGTGCTTCCGCCCCGGGGCCACCAAAAACTTGGACGGGGACGCCGCTTTTTTCCTCCACGTTGTCAAACGCTGCACCTGCGCCATTTTCCCCCTCCTCCTCCTCCCATTAGTGTTGGCGATTTTTTTTCGACAAAAATTGAAATCGGCAAGGTTTTTTTGGTGATCGAAATTTCCAGATCATGCGATAATTTTAAGGGTTAAAATCTGGCATCATTTTTAAGTCGCGCCTTTTTCGGCGTTCCTGTAATTTTGGGGGCCGAAAAATCAGATTACAAAATAGAGAGGGTAGATGGGGTGTGCGACGTCATGATGGGATGTGTTGGTTGCGATTGGTGGAAAAATCAATGACCTGTTTTAATAAAACAGCTTTTCCCTGTTTACCCTCAATGCTTTCAGGTCTATGGGGGATAGGACCTGCGTCTCCCTGTGGAAAAACGTAGCGAAATTAGTCTATTTTTTGCACAGATAAACCCTCTACTTTAGCTGTGACCCTTAATTTGTTAGATTGAGATTTAAAGATTTTATAAAGTTAGCTAGAGAATTTTAAGCAGAATTTACCCGGTAAATTCATGGCGGTGGGGGGGGGGGGGGGGGGGGCCGGGGCGTACACAGACAAGCTCTATCTATAAAGAAAATGGATAAAGTTCCCCAAAGATTAGTGTGACCTTTTTATTGGAAAAATCTTTATTATTTTCGTTTGCTTTGAAAAATTTCTGGTATTGGGCAGCTGAACTTATATTGGATACACATTTTTTTTGTAATGCGGTCTCTTTGTTAGCTGCAAAACTCCCTTTTTATCAGTATACATTTTAGATTGGTGTTATTTTCATTTTTTCCATTACACCTGTGATTTGTATTCCCCCTTGCAGTTAAAATTCAATACAGCAAATTTTTTAGTCAGACAGGTTGTTTGTTGCAAAAAAAACCATGATGGACGAAACATCACAGTTAAATGTTTTTTTTTTTTGCGACCCGCATTGTTCAATGAGCAGCATCCCGAAATCTTAAAACAGCAATTTATAGTCACCCCAAGGGGAATTGAAAGGTGCAAAAAAAAACGTTTTTATACCCAAAAATTCGTTGTGTTTTTTTTACTTTTGGACCCAGCATTGTTCAGGGCGCAGCATTAGTAAATCTTTAAAAAAAACAATTTTATATTCACCAAGGGAATTTAAAGGTGCAAAAAATATTGTTTATTATACCAAAACTTTAAAAGTTTTTGGGGTTTTTGGGCTTTTGGGACCCAGCTTGTTCTTGACGCAGCATCTACGTAAATTTTAAAAAAAACAATTCATATTCACACAGGTGAATTGAAAGGTGCAAAAAATACCGTTTTTATATCAAAACATAACAGTTAAGTTTTTTGTTTTGCACACCCAGCATTGTTTTTATTGACGAAACATCTATGTAAATTTAAAACAGCAATTTATATTACCCCAGGTGAATTGAAAGGTGCAAAAAAATATTTTATTTTTCCAAAAAAAAGTTACCTGTTTTTTGACATTTTCGCACCCGCGTTCATTGGAGCATTAGTAAATCTTAAAACAGCAATTTATATTCCCACAGGGAAATTTAAAAGGGGCAAAAAATATGTTTATTATACCAAAACAAAACAGTTACGTGTTTTTGGACTTTTGCGCCCAGATTGTTCATTGGCGAGATCTACGTAAAAACTTAAAAAAAGCAATTCTTTTCACCCCCGGGGAATTGAAAGGTGCAAAATATTGTTTTTTACCAAAAATAAACGTTCGTTTTTTTGACTTTGCGCACCCGATTGTTATTGGCAGCATCTACGTAAATTTAAAAAAAGCAATTCTTTATTCACACAGGTGAAATTTAAAGGTGCAAAAAAATACCGTTTATTATACAAAACATAACAGTACGTGTTTTTTTTACATTTGCGCACCAGCATTGGGTTATTGAGAGCATCTACGTAAATCTTAAAAAGCAATTCTATATTCACCCCAGGTGAATTTAAAGGTGCAAAAAAAAATTCCGTTTATTTAACCCAAAAATAAAGTTAGTGTTTTTTGATTTTTCGCACCGCTTTTTTTGACGAGTCTAGTAAATCTTAAAAAGCAATTTTATTTTCAACAAGGTGAATTTAAAGGTGAAAAAAAATACGTTTTTTATATCAAAAAATAAAAGTTAGTTTTTGAAATTTTTGGCCCGATTGTTCATTGAGCGATCTACGTTAAAATTTTTTAAAAGCAATTCTATATACACCACAGGAGAAAAGAAAGGTGCAAAAAAAAACCGTTTATTATATCAAAACATAACAGTTACGTGTTTTTTGACTTTTGCACACCCTGCATTGTTTCATTGACGCAGCATCTACTGTAAATCTTTAAAACAGCAATTTCTATATTCACCACAGGTGAATTGAAAGGTGAAGCATAAAATAACGTTTATTATATCAAAACATGAACGTTAGTGGTTTTTTGACTTTTGCGACCTGACTGTTTCATTGACGCAGCATCTACGTTATATCTTAAAACAGCCGTAATTCTTATTACACCACAGTGAATTGAAAGGTTGCAAAAATACCGTTTATTATATCACAAACCCATAACTGTTACGTGTTTTTTGGACTTTTGCGAACCAGCAATGTTCTTGACGCGCATAGCATCTACGTAAATCTTAAATAGCAATTCTATAATTCACCAAAGGTGAATTGAAAGGTGCAAAAAAATACGTTTATATATACCAAAAATAACAGATACGTGTTTTTGGACTTTTGCCCAGTCCAGAATTTGTTGATAGACACCTGCAGGTTAAATTTGAATCAGCAATTTTGTTTTGATTAGAGGGATTTGAGGAATGCTGTGATTTTACGTCTTTCATTAAGAGACTTTCCAAAAACTATTCCATACCTTCTCAAATTTTTATATTTCTGAACATGGAGCGAAATGCAGGTGGTAAGCGAGAAAAGAGGGGGGTAGCACATGGAGGTAGAGGTACGATGAGAGGTGCTCCTTCCAGTGCTGGCGACAACACGCATCATGCCAGGATCGTCAGTTGCCAGGACCGTCAGGCCTGTCATCGCTGGGTCAGGGCCTGTGAATCTAAGTATCGAACATCGTCGCCAATCTGTCCTTCAGTGGTTATTTCAACTGGCATCTAGCAGTCTTACCTCCTCGTGCCTCGCAGTCTCGGACACAATGTCGTCATCAGAATCATCAGCATCAGTCCAACATGAAGCAGCCCAAATGGTCAACCGTGTACCCACCTCTGTGGATAATCCCATTGTCTGAAGACCTACTTTGATGACACAAATGCGGTTGGGGTCAGAAGGACATGTTTAAAAGTTCAAGAGGAGATTTAGTACTGCTCTGACGCCCAGTTTACTGATGCCATCAGAGGAGGTGAATGGAAGCCGGTCAATCCGGCCAAGAAATCCCGGACGCGTGTCAGGCAACGTCTTGCAGTGCCCCTTGCTTGTTAGCCACGCAGCTTCTGGAGATTGGCAGTAGTCAGGGACGACCAAGTCACCCTGTGTTGATGATGATTGATGATACGGACATTGCGGGATCCATCCTGGTCTTTACTCAGAATTTGCTTTCTGAGGCTTCAATCAGTGGACGTAGGCGGGGAAGATGATGGGGGTAGTGTCAATACGGGGTCCGCCACTAAAAAAGGGTGAGCTGAGGGCGGTCGCAGAAGTACGCTGATATGATTCCGCCAGCACTCAGTCAGCGCCAACCCGCTCCACGCTTAGCGCCGTTCAAAAAGGTCAGGACCCTTCAAGCCTGGGCATTCTTTGAGCAAGACTCTGATTCACCAGCGATGTTCATATGCCACCTTTGCCGTAAACGCAATAAGTAGAGGAAAGAACCTTAAGTGGTTAACCACCACCAACATGTCTAGTCATATGCAGCGAATACAGGAGTTGGAAATGGAGGGACACTTGGCCAAAAAAGGCCAGACGACGCCCGGGCTTCCAACCACTATCACTCCCTCTGTCTCCGCCTCCTCCGGCAACCACCAAGCGTTCCTCAGTGCCCAGTCTCTTCAGAGTCTGATCAAAGGATCAGCTCCGACTTCAGCCTCCCACCGTCGGAGCCCGATACAACCAGCACCACCAGAGTGATCATCCTAACCCCCTTCTCCTTCCGCAGTTTGACGACCCTGCCACGCCAGTACAGCGGCCCAGTCTAGCAGCCCTGCCTTCTGTCTTACAGGTTGGAGACGAAAAAACACTTTAACCCAACAATCCCAAAGCAAAGCCTGAATGTCGGCTTTCGCCAGGCTTGTTGGCCTTGGAAATGTAGCCTTTCCGTCTGGTGGGGGTGGACACAGATGGGTTCCGCCACGTATCGCCCTGCCTGCCCCCAAAACAAGATGCCGAGCAGCATTTCTTTGCCTGAATGAAAAGCCGGTCCCTGCCCTGGCCAGCCACGTGTCATCTAAAAATTTCAAGCGCTGTTGTCTTCTTCTGTGTCCGGAATAGTACTTGCTCACCAGCCGACCACATGGGACTAGTAAGCACGGCCAAGGGCCGCTATATCTCCTGTGACAGCTCTCTGGGTGAGCTGGGTGGATGTCTCTGGCGGTGACGGTGTGGTTCTCAGGCTCGGCGCACGCTCTTCAAACAGCAGGGATGGTGAAGGTTCTTTCCCCAAGGTCCTCTGGTGGCATCATGTGCACTGCGGACACCAGGCCGTGTTGAAATTAATCTGCCTTGGAGATCCGTCCTCTCCACAGGTCAGGAGTGTGGACGGCTCTCCGCAACGCGATCCCTGAGCGCTGGCTGTGTGACAAGAACCTTGTGCCAGGCAAGGTGAGTGTGCGATAACGGGCGAAATCTGGCTGGCCGCCCTTTAAGATCGTAGGCTGGAAGCAAATCCCTTGCTGGAACATGTCTTGAAAAACCTTGTCGTCCAGAAATTTTTCTAAAGGCTACCCGGGTCTGGTCGGCCTGATGGAAGAAGGTCGAGGTCTGAGTTCGCACTTCCGCCGTTCGCACCCTGCTTCGTCCCGCCTGGCTGCGTTGCAGCGTCAGCTCGGCCTCCCCGTCTAAACGTCTCCTTGTTGACGTGGCAACACGCTGGAATTCCAACCTACACTTGCTCAGGCGATTGTGGCCAAAGCAGCGCAATGACATTACAGAGTACGAAAGTGATCACATGGCCTGACATGCAGCGGTTCGCGGACCTTCGGGGTGTTGAACCCGTAGAGTGGAAGGCAGTGTGAAAAGGAGTCTGCACACCATCATTTGCCTCGTTTTATGAAGAAGCCACCCAAAAGGTCAGTGCGGACAATGCATTGTCAGCATGAGCATTGTGGTTGATCCTTAGTTCTGGAACTGATCGTTGGACACTCTGAAACAAACAGGTCCCGCCAGCGACGGAGGAGGAGACGGACAACAGATGCGACACGGAGCCTGTTATCTCCGTAAATCCACAAGGCCGACAGTTTCACAATTTCATCCGGTCTTCATTAGGCTGTGGTTTCTGGGTCAAGAGCTAGTGCAAGGGTGGCGCATCAGCTCTCAGGGTGCTTCATCTCAGGCAAGTCAGGGCTGTGTTGCAAGCTGTGCGGAGGCAGCGGAGGAGGAGGAGGAGGAGGAGGAGGCGGTATTCCATAGACACCGATGTCTTACCGACGTACCTGCCTTTGGATAAGAGGTTGGCGGCGAAATTTGAGGCGGAGGAGTTGATGAGGAAGATCAGTTTGTAGTGCCACTCGACCCAGGGCTTCTTGGAAATCAAGGCACCATCTCTACATGAGTGCTTGGATGCTCCATTTCCTCCAACCATGATCCTCGATTAAGGCACATCACTCAAAATGAACAACAGTTACTGGGTGGCCTACCCTCCAGGATCCCAGGTACAAAAACAAAAACTCGAGCACTTTCCTTCCACCCACCCAAATAGAGAGTAAATGCAGAACATGGAGACCTTGCTGATTGATCAACTGGAGACAATCTGTTTGCGTCCTGCTATCACGTTCCCAACATGTCACTACGGTGGTCACAACTTCTGAGACGTGAAGCAGTTAGAGTGCCAGTAGGCGTAGCGCGGCAGCAGAGGCAAGGTGGCGGGAAGACCCCTAATTGGGTGAACCTATGGCAATCTTTGTTTCCACCTCACCAACGCATGCCAATGGCAGGGCACAAATCCAACACACAGAATCAGATTAAGATCTTGGTGCAACGAATATACTGCGTCTCAACACCGATGTTTTTGCATGTGTTCGGAACCAATAGGACTTGGGGTTTCCTAAATGGACGAATGGCCCGAGCTGTCGTCACGCCATAGAGTGTTGGTGTCTGCCACAGCAGCCAGCGTCATATTCTAGAGCGGACCTTCAGCACAAGCTGGAGGTGTCATTACAGACAAACGCTTCCGGCTTTTACAAGAATAATGTGGATCATTTTGACCTTCATCAAAGAGGAATCAGGCATGGATCTCTGATGATGTTGTCGGCCCATTGGCCGAGGTCACCGATTAGTTGACTGGGTCTTACTTCACATTCCTTTTCAAGCAGAAATGGTCCCTCTTGAAAACTTTTTTTATAAAATGATCATTTCTTACTGCAATTTTTATTCCTCTTTTCTCTTTTATTCTCTTTTTGCTGTGAGGAGACTGTAAAAAGGAATGCATGGTTTCATGACAACACCGTATTCCTTTTACTCACTGTATCTAAAATAGTTTTCGCATTGGTCAATGGTTTTGAAGGTCAGGTTGCTGTGAGGATAACAGCTATAAATTTATGGTCCTTTGGGAACAGAAATGTGGCTTCTAGTGGCATTTCTCCTCACAATTTTTTATTGTGGCTGAGAGTCCTTATTTATAATTTAGGGGTTCATGTCAGCTGTGAGATACAGCAATATTCATGGTCTTTGGAAACAGAAATGTGGCTTCTAAGTGGCATTTCTCCATCACAATTTTTAACAGTGGCCTGAGAAGTCATATTTTAATTTTTTGGGGTCATGTAGCCTGTGAGATACAGCAAATTATCATGGTACTTTGAACAGAATTGTGGACTTCTAAGTGGCATTTCTCCCTCACAATTTTTATACAGTGGCTGAGAAGTCATTTTTATAATTATTTGGGTCATGCGGCCTTTGGATATGCTGCCATACTACTGGTCATATTATAAAAAATGTCGTTTCTAAAAAGACATTGTTATTCACAATTGAGCAAAGTGTCTCATGGTTCATGCTTTGATTTTTTGTGGGCATTTTGCTTTGAATATCAGCAATACTTCAGTTCTTATTCTATTAAATGTTGTTTCTAATAGACATTTGTTCTTCACAATGTCAAAAGTGGCTCATGGGTCATGTTTTAATTTTTGGGGCATTTTGCTGTGTCTGCAGCCTATACTACAGGTCCTATTCTAAAAAATTGTTGTTTCTAACAGACATTGTTCTTCACAATTGTCCAAAGTGGGCTTCAAAGATCATGCTTTGAATTTTGGGGGGCATTTTGCTGTGACATGCAGCTATAATACTGGTCATATTCTATAAAATGTTGCATTCTAACAGACATTTGTTCTTACACGATTGTCCAAAGTGGCTTCAAGGGTCATGCTTTTGAATTTTTGGGGCATTTTGCTGTGACATGCAGCTATACTACAGGTCCTATTCTAAAAAATGTTGTTTCTAACAGAAATTTGTCTTCAAATTGTCAAGAGTGGCTCAAGGGTGATGGTGTGTCAGAAAACAGGAATAGGTAGGACATGTTAATGGACACATATTGCAAAGATGACTTGTTTTTGCAAGATCTTTTAACATAGCTATCAATCCCTATATTGAGACAACCATTTAATTATAATGAAAAAAAGAGAACAAAGGACATGGTGGGATTCCATAACCTATTTTAAAAAATGAGTTTCTTGAATTAAACTAATAAAAAACTTGAATTTGTGTTCAAAATAGCTGGTTAAAAAATTCCCCTGAATTTACAAGGGAGGGTACAGGAAAAAATGACCAGATGTAGGTTATTCAGAGGACTTGGATTATGGAGCACGGACCTGAGGAACAATGTACAGAGACAATTTCTCCAGCAGTTGTGTAACAATGAGAAAAAGAATGCAAGCAAAAGGGCACTGGGTGTTGTACAGGAGCGTTAACCACCGGTTTTTACAGTGAAGCTCAATTGGCTCCGCACTCATTACGGATGGGCATGCGCTACCCAGGTCTTGACTGGTGTACTGAGGAAGGCTGGAGTTCCTCACACTTCCGATTCCGCTCTCTGCTTCTGCACTCGACAGGTTTTGTTGCGGCGTCCATCAGGGCATTTTTAAACCTGCGTGTTAATAGATGACGGACGCCGCTGGGCTCTCACCGCACCCACTGTAACTCCGGCTGGGTCATGCTGATGTGGCACAGGACAGTTCTAGTCAATGTCAGTCAACTATAAAAGGTGGTTGAAGAATCCTTTTTCCGTACTTTGTAATATGGGGGTCAGGACAGGTTTATGGCTCATACTGTGGCCCAGGACAGGGACAGTATATGTCCAGTTCAACTAAAGAATGGTGGTTGATAGACTCCTTTCTCTGGCACTTTTTTAAACTGTGGGTTCAGACAGGTTTAATGGTCATTCTGCGGGTACAGGGGGGACAGATATAGTTAGTTCAGTTCAACTAAATTGGTGGTTTTAATGACTCCTTTTTGCGGACATTTTTATATCTGGGGGTCGTCTTGCAGGTTTGGGGCTCATGCTTGCGTTCCAGGACAGGGGATATTCAATGTCCTGTTCAATTACATGTGGTTTCAATTACATACTGACCTTCTGGCATACTTTTTCAATTTGTGGGGTGATGCAGGTTTAAGGGTCAGGCTGTGTACAGGACAGGGATTGTGGAATGGTCTGTGACTTTTTTTCTGTGACTTTTATAACCTAAGTGTGTTGCCTAAACGATGTTAGCACGTGTCCTTTGACTGTTGTGGATGTTAATTTCAGCTTACTCCAGCCTTGTTTTGGGTGTATATATTGAATGTGTTGTTGCTCCTACCATAGACTTTAATGGTAATCGCTCGATAATCGTTGCTCACCTAGCGAAAACACCTTATCGAATAGCGGACAACGAATTATCGACCTATCCGCTCACGATCTCGATAGCCAAACGCAATCGTCAACACTATCCACCACCACCACCATCTCAGCCTCCACAAGTACGCTCCTCATACCACATGTGTAGGGACAGCGGTTTTCCGCATTCTAAAACCTGGTTTTTCCTCGGCGAAAAAGTCAACAGGGGGGAACTGCCCGCTAATGCAGCAAGAAATCGATTGGGGCTTTCTCCGCGCCAACTGCAAAAAGGGAACCATGGTGAGGACAATGGGGGGAAAATGGTGTCCGCCTGCACCGAGGAGGGAGGTCCAGCGCCCTGCAGGGCGCAGGGTTTTCAATCTGGTTGTAAAAAAGGTTCCTGAAGCTTCCACCGATCTTCAGAACATTCTGAAAATGGCCAAAATGTGCATGCACTTATCCTTTTTTTACAAAGCCGGGAACACCCCCTGGGTTTGCAGCGGCAGAAGTCCCCCCAACACCTTGAAACGATGTTTACCCCTGGAATTCCACCTGCACATTTTGGGCCGACTGATGAACAGAAAAGGCCATTAACGATTTTTTGAGATCCAGGACAGGATACTCCCTGTGTAACTTTGATGTCGCCACTTCAGCTCAGCTTTACACCTGCCCTTTGTTGAGGCCCTTCGAGGGGTCGACTTATTTATCAGTCGCCCCGATCGGGGAAAAAACTTCATTCCACTGCTTCATTCCCGGGAAAAAATGCGGAAAAATCTTCTGGGCCGGGGGCGGAACGTGGGGAATACATCTCGTGGGCACATGAGTCCCCGGGGGGGAACGAATGGAGGAGGAGAGGAGGAAATTGGGCAGAACATTTTCGGTGAAATGAGTGGGTTTTCTACCCAGGGGACAAGAGAGGAGGACAGGAGCAGCTGTGAGGAGGTGGATGAGATGAGATAGACTAGGCAGATGACCCCCAATCACCGTGGCAGCAGACAGTGGAAATGGAGAAGGGTAGCCCCAGAGTCACTTGTGCAGCATGCCCGCAGCATGACTTATTTGTCCTGGCTAGTAGACAGCCGAATATGTCCAGCATCCGGCATGAGGGAAGACTTCAGGCTCTCCAACCCTATTGGACCCATCGCTAACCTGGTCCCAAAATTGGGACCTTTTTCTTCCCAGCTACTGAGGAAGGAAAGAGCAAGCTCAAATACTATAGGGAATCCTCCGTAATCAGTTGGTCCGCTGCCTATGTGCCTGCACGACCCCTCCTCTGCAGTCTGACCGGTGGTTCCTCAGCACTCACGTACTACTGCCGCGGCTGCTGGGGGAAGGAGGGGGGGTAGGAGGCATACCATCTCATCAGTAGTAACCTAAGTCTGGAGTCACACTATGGCCAGCTTCCTTCACGCCTAGAGAAGAGGCAGTCGCCAGCATCACACAGCAGCAGCAGGACCTGGAGCAGTCCTGAAGCCAACAGTTGTGCCCTTAACATGGACAGGCACTCTGCCACCTTCAGTTATAAGATCCGCTGGACTACTGTGGCAGCAAAACTGATGTTGGCCGCACTTGCCGAGTTTGCAGTGGAGAAGCTGTCCCCTGCCCGGCCATAGTGTGGCATCAGAGCGGGTGTATCATGCGGCGGGGAGCCATCGTTACCCCAAGGAGAACCCGCTTGTCCACGGGAAATGTGGAAACGACTGACCTTTGGTCAAGATGAATCATGCTGATCGGCCGGATTTTCACACACCCAATGCCTTAGGCGTCAGTCGGGTTCAAACTACCTGCCTCAGCCACTATTCTGATGCCACCACCCGCCTAATTGCCCACACATCCTGCTGCCAGTTATCTCCCATCTGGCCTACCACCATCTTTACCAGGGACTGGTATTGCCACACCACCACAACACTTTCCTGTCATTGTGCCACTCTATGACCCTCATGCTGCCGCTGCTGTTGCCGTGACATCCCACTGTGTCCATTGTGCCACTGTCCTAAACCTCATGCAGCTGCGTGGCTTGCGCCATTCCTCCACACTGTGTCATTGTGCCACTAGCTACCTCATGCTGCTGCCTCCGGTGACCTCCACACTCAGTCATTCTGCCACTTACTGTGGCTTCCTCTCTGTATTGTTGGCCACCTCCAGCATGTCATGTGCCACTCTCTGACCTCATGCTGCCTGCTGTGACTCTGCCCGTGGCCCTCCACACTGTGTCATTGTGCCTAACTGGGCCTGACTTCATCTGCTGCCGCCGTGTGGACATCACACACTGTGTGATTTGCCATTCTGTGGCCTAATACTGTTTTGGCCGCCTCCAAAATGTCATTGTGCACTGCCTGATTCATGCTGCTGCTGTCATGACCTTCACGACTGTATCATTGTGATGCCACTTCTGTGGCCTAAACTGTTTTGCCGCCTCCAGAATAGTCATTGTGCCACTGCCTGACCTCATACTGCTCGTCCCGGCCGTGACCTCCCGCTGCTCATCATTGTGCCACTCTGTTGCTTCCATCGTGTTTGCCACCGTCCAGAATGTCCATTGTGCACTGGCCTGACCTCATGCTGCTGTTGCCTGCCGCCGTCACCGTCCCAACACTCGTCACTAATAGTTGGCACACCTGAGCTCTCAGCTTGTTATTCCAGCTTCGCTGGCATGACTTTTATCAGGCTACATTCCCGCTAGAGTTTTTTGGTCAGTTTTGCCCTGATCTTAAAGTGCCCAAGGAATTTTTATAGTGAAGCGATTCTAAGAGCGGCGGCTGTCAACTGCTTGTCATACTAAAACACAACATTGTATGAAGAACCAACCGAAGCTCCCTCAGCATATTTAAGCATGGCATCATAAACGTTCTACATCACGATGCAGGCTCAGTGTAGCCTTGAAATAGATTCTTTTTAACGCGATTCGTGCCGAAGTAATTCGGAACGAAACAGAATTTTGTTGGAAAATTCGTCGAAGGGACCGTATCGAATTTTTTGAGAAATACGAGCCCATCTCTAACTGCAATATCTTTTTAATTAACAGTTTCTAATGAAATAATTTCCTGATATCTTGGGCCAGCCTGAACTTATATTGGATACACATCATTACTAGTAACTGCAGGTCTTTTGTAGGTGGCAAAACTTCACTATTAATTATCAATATAACATTTCAGATAGAATGTTCATTATTCAATTTTTTCCACCTGTGTTGATAAATCCACCTTGTCAGTTAATTACAATCCAGCAATCTTTGTAGTCATTCATAGGATGTTTGTGCCAAAAATACGTGTATCATACGAAAACATAACAGATACAGTGTTTATTTGACTTTTGCTCACCCCAGCTTTGTTCATTGTGCAGCATCCTACGAAATTCTAAACAGCAATTCTATAGTCACCCACAGTGAAATTGAAAAGGTCAAAAAATACCGGTGTAATTATACGAAAACATAACATATACGGAGTTTTTTGGACTTTTGCGCACCCTGATTTGTTCATTGACGCAGTATCCACGTAAATCTTAAAACAGCAATTCTATAGTCACCACAGGTGAATTGAAAGGTGCAAAAAAAACCGTGTATTATACGAAAACATAAAAGATACTTGTTTTTGACTATTGCGCACCCAGCTTTGTTCATTGACGCAGCATCCACGTAAATCTTAAAACAGCAATTCTATAGTCACCACAGGTGAATTGAAAGGTGCAAAAAATACCGTGTATTTATGAAAACATAACAGATACGTGTTTTTTTGACTTTTGCGCACCCAGCTTTGTTCATTGACGCAACATCCACGTAAATCTTAAAACAGCAATTCTATAGTCACCACAGGTGAATTGAAAGGTGCAAAAAATACCGTGTATTATACGAAAACATAACAGATACGTGATTTTTGACTTTTGCGCACCCAGCTTTGTTCATTAACGCAGCATCCACGTAAATTTTAAAAGAACAATTCTATAGTCACCACAGGTGAATTGAAAGGTGCAAAAAATACCGTGTATTAAACGAAAAAATAACAGATACGTGTTTTTTGACTTTTGCGCACCCAGCTTTGTCCATTAACGCAGCATCCACGTAAATCTTAAAACATCAATTCTATTTTCACCACAGGTGTATTGTAAGGTGCTAAAAATACCGTGTATTATACGAAAACATAACAGATACGTGTTTTTTGACTTTTGCGCACCCAGCTTTGTTCATTGACGCAGCATCCACGTAAATCTTAAAACAGCAATTCTATAGTCACCACAGGTGAATTGAAAGGTGCAAAAATACTGTGCAATATACGAAAACATAACAGATACGTGTTTTTTTGACTTTTGCGCACCCAGCTTTGTTCATTGACGCAGAATCCACGTAAATCTTAAAACAGCAATTCTATAGTCACCACAGGTGAATTGAAAGGTGCAAAAAATACCGTGTATTATACAAAAACATAACAGATACGTGTTTTTGACTTTTGCTCATCCAGCTTTTTTCATTGACGCAGCATCCACGTAAATCTTAAAACAACAATTCTATAGTCACCACAGGTGAATTGAAAGGTGTAAAAAATACCGTGTATTATATGAAAACATAACAGATACGTGTTTTTTGCACTTTTGCCCAGTCCAGATTTGTTGATAGACACCTTGCAGTTTAATTTGAATCCAGCAATTTTGTTTTGATTAGAGGGATTTGAGAATAGCTGTGATTTGCCGTCTTTTAAAAAGAGACTTTCCAAAACTATTCCATTAATTCTCAAATTTTTATATTTCTGAACATGGAGCGAAATGCAGGTGGTAAGCGAGCAAAGAGGGGGGTAGCACATGGAGGTAGAGGTACGAGAGAAGGTGCTCATTCCAGTGCTGGTGACAACACGAATGCTAGAGGATCGTCAGTTGCAGGACCGTCAGGCCTGTCATCGCTTGGTCAGGGCCCTGTGAATCTAAGTCCCGAACATCGTCCCCAATCTGTCCTTCAGGGGTTTAATGAAAACCTGCGTCAGCATCTTACCTCCTCGTCCTCCCAGTCAGGGCCACAAATTTTTTTTTTAAATCACATCCCCCAGCATCTGTCCAACATAAAGCATCCCAAATGTCACTCGTGTACCCACCATTTGTGGAAAAACCATTGTCTAAGACCTCTTGATGAAAAATGGGGGTTTTGGGGTCAAAAAGTAGTTTTTGAGCGATTGCTTTGGATATCGAGATCACGATAGTCAATAGCGGCCGTATCAAAAGGTTTTCGATGGGGAAAAACATCGATTATGGCGATAAACCATTAAAGTCTAGGGAAAGAAACAACACCTTCATTTTTAAACCCCCAAAAAAAGGCGGGGAGAAGTTTAAAATTAAATTCCACAACACCCAAATGGATACGTGCAAAATTTTTGGGAAACCACACTTGGGTTTAAAAAAAGGGTCCAGAAAAAAAGTCCAACCATTTACTATCCCCCCCTTGTAAAAAAGCCTGCCCCTTTAAAAACCTGCACCCCCCCCAAAAAATTAAAAAGTCCCAAAAAGGCAGTATGATTTGAACCATAAAGGGTTACTTAAACTGGACATTGAAAAACCCTGCCGGGAAAGCAGCTTTAGCCCAAACCAAAAATCCCCCCAATTTAAAAAGTGCCGAAAAAAGGAGCCCTTTCAACCACTATTTTAGTTGAACTGGTTTTTGGGACTATACCTGTCCGGGGCCCCACAGCATGAGCCCCAAACATGCTTTGACCCCCAAAATTAAAAAGTGCCGGAAAAAGGAGCCCCTTTCAACCAAAAATTTTTAGTTCACGGGAATTGACTATACCTGCCGGGGCCACAGCAGGGCCCCCCCAAAAAAAAAAAACCTGCATGCCCCCCAAAAATTAAAAAAGGGGCCGGAAAAAGGAGCCCTTTAACCCCCCATTTTATTTTTCATTTGGACATTAAAACTATACCTGCAAGGGCCACAGCATGACCCCCAAAACCTTTCAAAAACCCCCACATTTAAAAAGTCCCGGGAAAAAGGAGTCTTTCAACCACCATTTTAGTTGAACTGGAAAATTGACAAATCCCCTGTCCGGGCCACAGCTTTACCCCCAAACCAATGACCCCCACATTTAAAAAAAGTCCGGAAAAGGACCCTTTAAACCACCATTTTATTTTCCCACTAAAACATTGACTATACCGTCCGGGGCCCCACATGACCCCAAAACCCTCATGACCCCCAAACTTTTAAAAAAGTCCGGGGAAAAAGGGTCTTCAACCACCATTTTAGTTAAACGGAAAAAGACTATACCTGTCCGGGGCCAAACATAAAGCCCCAAACCTGCATGCCCCCCACATTTAAAAAGGCCCTAAAAGGGAGTCTTTAAACCACCTTTTTATTTGAACTTTTTAAACATTGACTATCCCTGCCGGGCCCACAGCATGACCCGGGGCCGGAGTTACAGTGGGGCGGTGAAAGCCCACCCTGGCGTCCGTCATCTATTTAACACGCGGGTTAAAATCCCCTGATGACGCAGCAACGAAAACTGCCCGTCCCTGAACCCAGATGGGGAAGCGAATTGGGGAAAATTTCCAGCCTTCCTCTGTACACGTCAATACCGGGGTTACGCTTGCCCCCCCGGGTATAGTTTTGGCCCAAATTTGGGAGCTTCACTCGGAAATCCTGGGGTTAACGCTCCGTTACCCCCCAGGGGCCCTTTATCTTGGCATTCTTTTTTCCTCTTTTTAAACTCAACGTGCTGGGGGAAAGGGCCCCCTCTGTACTTTTTTTCTCTGTCCGTGCCCCCAAACCCATGTCCTTTTAAATAACCTAATTTTGGTCAATTTTTTCCTGAAACCTCCCTTTACAATTCAGGGGAATTTTTTTTTTAACAGCTATTTTGTACATGAAAATTTTTAGTATTTTAAAATTCTAGAAAACAAAATTTTTAAAAATAGGATGGAACCCCACCAAATTCTTTTTTTCCCCCTTTTTTCTTTGTTTTAAAAAGGGGTTTGTCTCAATACGGGGATTGATAGCTAGGTTAAAGATTTTTTCAAAAACAATCTTTTTGCAATATGTGTCCTTTAACATTGTCCTACCAAATTCCCTTTTTCGGACAGCACCATCACCCCTGAGCCACTCTTGAAAATTTTTTAAAAAAAAATCCCCTGTTAGAAAAAAAAAAATTTAGAATGGGACCTTAGTATAGGCATGTCACAGCAAAATGCCCCCAAAAATTCAAAGCATGACCCTTGAGCCATTTTGGGTTTTCAATTGTGAAGAACAAATGTCTGTTAAAAACCCAAAAATTTTTTTATAATGGCCCTGTAGTATTGCTGAAATTTCAAAGCACAAAACCCAAAAAATTTTAATAAAAATGTTTCTCACCCACTTTTAAAAAATTGTGAGGGAGAAATGCCACTTAAAAACCCCACTTTTCTTTTACAAAGGACCATGATTAATTGCTGTACCCTCACAGCTACAAACACCAAAAAATTATAAATAAATTTTCCCCAGCCACTAAAAAAATTTTAGGGAGAAATCCCACTTAGAACCAAAATTTCTGCCCCAAAGGACCAAAATTTAATAGCTGAATCTCACAGCAACAAAAACCCCAAAAAAATTTTATAAAAAATGATTTCTCAGCCACAATTAAAAATTTGAGGGAAAAAGTGCAACTTAGAAGCCACATTTCTTTTTCCAAAGGCCCAAAATTTTAATAGCTGTACCACAGCAAAAAGCCCCCAAAAAATTTAAAAAATAGACTTCTCACCCATTATTAAAAATTTGGGGGAGAAATGCCATTTAGAAGTCACATTTCTGCCCCCAAAAAGGGAACCATGATTATTGTTTGAAACCACAGCAAAAAAGCCCCAAAAAACCCTTTGAAAAAAGCGAAAACTTCTTAAGATAAAGTGAGAAAATTTGGAATACGGTTTTTGTCATAAAAACCTTGCGTTTTTTACAGTCCCCTCACAGCAAAACCAGCAAAATAAACTTTTTTTTTTTTTTTTTTTTTTTTTTTTTTTTTTTTTTTTTTTTTTTTTTTTTTTTTTTTTTTTTTTTTTTTTTTTTTGGGAAAAGGGAGAAAAAAAAAAAATTGCAGAAAGGGAAATTTAAAACCTTTTTTAAAAAAAATTTTTCAAGAGGACCATTTCTGTTTAAAAAGGAATTTTAAGTAACTGGCAACTAATGGGTGACCCCCGGAAATTTGGGGGCCCAACAACATCACAGAGACCCAAAGCCTGAAACATCTTGATGAAAGTCAAACGACCCCCACATTATCTTTTGGAAAGCCGGATGCTTTTTGTTTTAAAAGACTCCCCACGGGTGCTAAAAGGCCCCGCTCAAATATGAACCGGGCCGCTCCCCCGGAAAACACCTCTATGGGGACGACCCCAGCTCGGGCCATTCGTCCATTTTGGTTTACCCAAAGTCTTTTTGGCCGGAAAAACATGAAAAAACATCGGTGTTGAACGCAGATAGTCGTCCCACCATGATTTTTAAAGCTGATCTCTGTGTTTGGAGGGTGTGCCCTCTTGCATGCGGGGTAAAAGGGTTTAAACAAAGATTGCCAGAGGCACCCATTGGGCCCTTTTTGCCACCTTCCCTTTGCTGTTTGCCGTTTACCCTATTTTGGCACACACTGCGTCAGCGCTAAATTTTTGTTCCCCCGTGAAAATTTTGGGGAACGTGAAGAAACCCAAACAGATTCCCCATTGTCAATCAGCAAGGTCCCTTTTTTCCTGAAAATTTTACTCTCAATTTGGGGGGTGGAAGGAAATTTCTGATTTTTGTTTTTGTAGGGGGGAAACCAGGAGGGGGCCACCCAGGAACTGTTTTTCTTTTTGATGGCCTTGAATGCGAGGATCAGGGTTGGAGGAAATGGAGCATCCGGGCACTCATGGGAAGATGGGCTTAAATTCCCAACCCTCGGGTCAAGGGGCACTAGAAAAAACTGATCTTCCTCATCTTCCTCCTCCCCCCTAAAAATTCGCGCCAACCTTTTCCCCCCAAGGCAGGGAACGTCGGTAACATGGGTTCTAGGAATACCTCCTCCCCCTCCCCCCCGCTCCCCCGGGCACACCCTTCAACACACCCCTGACGGGCCGAATGATGAAACCCTGAAAGCTAAATGCGCCCCCTTGAAACTAGCTTCGGGACCCCGAACCACTGCCTAATGAAGCCCGGGATGAAATTGTAAAAACTGCCCGGGGCCTTGTGATTTAAAACGGAGAGAAAGGCTCCGTTCTGCATCTGTGCCCTCCTCCCCCCGGTCGCTGGGGGACCTTTTTTTTCAGAGTGTCCAACGATCTTTCCCAAAAACCTAAAAATCCCCCAAAAACTCATCTGACAAGGGCTTTGGGCCGCACTAAACCTTTTTGGGTGGCTTTTTCCCAAAAATTTGGAAAGGGTTTTGGTGCAGACTTTTTTAAACCTGCCTCCACTCCGGTGGTTCAACACCCCAGTCCGTACCGCTGCTTGTCGGGCCCAAGTGCCCTTCGTTACTGCGTAAGGGCATTCCTGCTCCCCAACAATCGCTGGAGAAAGTGGAGGGTGGAATTCCAGCATGTTGCACATCAACAATGAGACGGGTTTACCGGGGGGGGGGGCCGACTTTCCCCCGCAACGCAGCCGGTGGGACAAAACAGGGTTCAACGGGGGAAGTGCGAAATCAGACCTCGAGCCTTCCCACAGGCCAAATCCAACCCCTTTGCTCTTTAAAATTTTTGGAAACAAGGTTTTATGACATAAGCCCGGCAAGGATGTGCTCCACCTACCGATCTTAAGGGCGGGGGAGCAATTTCGCCCGTTTCGCACACCACCTTCCTGGACAAGGTTCTTGTCACCCCCCCCCCACGCTCGGGGCTCGTTGCTTAAGCCGTCCCCCACCCTGACCTGGGGTGTGGACGGGCCCCCCAAGGGAGAAAATTTTAACACGGCCTTTTTTTCCCCCTGGGGACTTGATGCCACCAGAGGGCCTTTGGGGGAAGGAGCCCTGCACAATCCCGCCCGGTTTTTGAAGGCGGCGCCCCAGCCGAGAGCCCCCCATCACCCCCAAGGCATCCACCCAGCTCACCCGTGAGCTGTCACAGAGAATAAACGGGCCCCTTGGGCCCTCTTACTAGTCCATGTTCGGTGGGAGATGGGGCTTTTCCCGGGAAAAGGGTGCAGACAACCCCGCCTTTAAATTTTAATGACACGTGGCTGGCCAGGGGAGGGACGGGTTTTCTGGCAAAGAAATGCCTGCTCCCGGGACTGGTATTGGGGGGAAGCGAGGGCCATGATGTGCGGGAACCCCTCTTGTCCCCCAGACAGGAAAAGGGGAACATTTCCAAGGGCCCAAAAACCCCCGGGAATGCCCCACATTCAGGGTTTTTGGGTTTGGGAAGGTTTTGGTTTTAAAATGTTTTTTTCCCGCTCCCAAACCCCGGAAGACAAAAAAGGGTTGGGTGCTAACTGGCCGTGGGCCCTGCAGGTCGTCAAACTGGCGAAGGGAGAAGGGGTAGGATGGGGCCTTTTATTTGGGGCTGGTGGTACCGGGGGGGCGGGGGAGGCTGAAAGCGGGGGCTGATCCCTGATCATGACTCTGAGAGACATGGGCACGAGGGAAAGCTTGTGGGGGTGGGGAGGAGGGGGCGGGGACAGAGGGTGTGACAGGGTTGGGGGCCCGGGGCGCCTTTCCTTTTTTGGGCCCAAATGTTTCCCCCCTTTCCAACTCATGCATTCGCTGGGGATTTACTAGACATGTTGGGGGTGTTAACTACTTAAGGTTCCCTTTCCTCTACTTAAGCATTTACGGGAAAGGGGGCATATGACATCGCTGGGGGAATCAGAGGCTTGCTCAAAGAAGGGCCCCGGCTTGAGAGGGGCCCGACCTTTTTTTACGGCGATAAGCGAGGAGCGGGGGTTTTGGGGCTTACCGTTGGGGGGGAAAACATATCAGCGACTTTTTGCGACCGCCCCTTTTCCCTTTTTGTGGCGGGAAACCCTTTTTGACACTACCCCATCGTCTTCCTCCTCCCACTGAGAAGCGCTCGCAAAACAAAATTCCCGCGGAAAAGCCAGATTTATCCGCAAAGTCGTCATCATCAAAATACAACCCCAGGTGACTTTGGGTCCCTCCTGACTTTTTTCATCCAGAAGCTGCGGCTACAAGCAAGGGGCACTGCAAAGGCCTTTCCGACCGCCCCGGTTTTTTGCCGATTGACCGGGTTCCCCTTTACCCCCTGAGGCATCATTTAAATGGGGGGTCAAAGAGAAAAATTTATCCTTTTTGGCCTCTTATCTTTTAAAATGCCTTTTGACCCCAACCGCATTTTGTCCTCAAAAGGTCTTTAAAAAATGGATTATGAACAGGGTGGGGGACACGAGTTACATTTGGGCTGCTTCATGTTGGCCCGATGCGGGAAATTCCCGATGACGACATTTGTGGCCGTACTGCGAGGGCAGGAGGTAAAAACGCTAGATGCAGGTTCAAATTTTTCCAAATGAAGGGGCAATTTTGGGGACGATTTTTTGTTACTTTTTTCCAGGGCCCTGACCCAGCATGACAGGCCTGACGGTCCCGCAACTGGGCGATCCGTGGGGATGCGTGTTTTTCGCCCCACTGGAAGGAGCACCTCCCTCGTACCTCTACCTCCCTTTTTCTAAACCCCCCCTCTTTGCCCCGCTTTTCCCCCTGCATTTCGCTCCAATTTTCAGAAAATAAAAATTTGAAAGGTATGGAATAGTTTTTTTTTGGGAAAATCTCTTTTTTAAAAACGGGAAAACGCAGCTATTCTCCCAAAACCCCTAATCAAAAAAAAATTGCTGGATTCAAATTTAACTGCAAGGTGTCTATCAACAAAACTGGAAATGGGCAAAAAATCCAAAAAAAAACGTATCTGTTAAAGTTTTTTATATAATAAACTTATTTTTTGCACCTTTCAATTTACCGTTGGGGAAAAAGAATTGCTGTTTTTTAAGATTTACGTAGATGCCGCAATGAAAAAAGGGTGGGGGGGCGCAAAAAATCAAAAAACACGTTAAATGTTTAAAGTTTTGATATAATTTAAAATGTTTTTTTTTGCACCTTTCCCAAATTTACCGTTTGAATAAGAATTGCTGTTTTTAAAAATTTTTCAGATGCTGGGGTCCAAAGAAAAAGTGCTGGGTGCGCAAAGTAAAAAAACACTAAATGTTTGTTTTGATTTTAAAAAACGTAATTTTTTTGCACCTTTTAATTCCCTTGGGGAATATAGAATTTCTGTTTTTTAAAATTTTTCGGGAAAAAGCCCGCGTCAATAAAATGCTGGGTGCGCAAAAAATCAAAAAAACACGGAACTGTTATGTTTTTTAAATAATAAAACTGAATTTTTTTTCACCTTTTAATTCCCCCCCCCCCCCCCCCCGGCCCCCCCCCCCCCCCCGTTGGGTTTTTGGGGAATATAGAATTGCTGTTTTAAAAATTTACGTAGATGCTTTGTCAATGAACCCTGGGTGGGTGCGCAAAAATCAAAAAAACCCCTAACTGTTAAATTTTGATTTTAATAAACGGTATTTTTTTCACCCCTTTCAATTTTACCTGTGGTGAATATTTGAATTGCTTTTTTAAATTTAGTAATGCTCGTCAATGAACAGTGATGGGGGCGCAAAAGTCAAAAAAAAAAATAACTGGGTTTTGTTTTGATATAATAAAAAGGTATTTTTTGCACCCCTTTTTAAATTAACCCCCTTTTGGGGAATAAGAATTGCTGTTTTTTTAAAATTTACGTAGATGCCCCCGTCAAAGAACCCGTGCTGGGTGCGCAAAAGTCAAAAACACGTAACTGGGTTTTTTTTTGATTAAATAAACGGGAATTTTTTTTTCACCTTTCAATTCACCTGTGGTGAAAATAGAATTTCTGTTTTAAGATTTAAAGTAGAACTGCTCAATGAACCCGTGAAGGTTCCAAAAGTCAAAAAACCCGTAAATGTTTTTTTGATATAAAAAACCGGGATTTTTGCACCTTTTAATTTACCTGTTTGGGGAAATAAATTGCTTTTTAAGATTTTGTAGATGCTGCGTCAATGAAAATTTCTGGGGGGCGCAAAGCAAAAAAAACGTAACTGTTATGTTTTGATATAATAAACGGGATTTTTTGCACCTTTTAATTCACCTGGGTGAATATAAATTGCTGTTTTTAAGATTTAAAGTAGATGCCCCGCGCAATGAACAGTGCTGGGGGCGCAAAAAAACAAAAAACACGTAACTGTGATGGTTTTTTGACGATACACGGAATTTTTTTTAACAAACAACCTTGCTGACTTTCAAATTGCTGGTTTGAATTTAAGGGCAAGGGGGATATAACAGTCACAGGTTAAAGGGAAAAAATTTAACAAACCCATCTGAAAAAGTATACTGGGAAAAAAAAAAGTGGAGTTTTGCAGCAACAAAAGACCTGCAGTTACTAAAATTAGTTTATTTCCCAAAATAAGTTCAGGGGCCCCCCAAAAACCAGGAAAAATTTCAATACAAACTGATAATAATAAAGTATTTCCCCTCCAATTCTACTCTAAGTTTTTGGTTAAATTAAACCAGTTCTTTTTTTAAAGAGCTTTTCTGTGTTCCCCGGCCCCCCCCCCCCCCCCCGCTCCCCCCCAGCCGTGAAATTTTCAGTGGTAGATTCCTTTTAAATTTTTTCTAGCTAAATACATAAAAAAGTTTTAAATTCCCCAATCTAACTAAATTTGGGAAAGGGCACAAACTAAAAGTAAGGGGTTTTTCTGTGCAAAAAAAACTGATTTTGCTTAGTTTTGGCCACGGCAAACGCAGGGGCCTATCCCCATGAGAAGGGTGAGAGACCCCTGGGGGCTGAAACCCGGGAAAAGCCCTTTTTATGTTAAAAAAAGGTTTATGTGATTTTTCCAGCCAAACCAACCAACAAAACTCCATCATGAAAGTCGACACACATCTCACCTGCCTTTTTCTGTAATCGATTTTCTTTCCGCCAAAATTTTCAGGGAAACGCCGAAAAAGGGCGATCTAAAAGATGATGCAAAAGAATTTTAAAACCCTTAATTTTCGCAAATCTGGAAATTTCGATCACCAAAAAAAACCCCCTTTCCGATTTCAACTTTGGATAAAAAACGCTCAACAAAGTCTTTATACACCCCGGGTATTTTAAAATATTGTACATTAATTTTTTTTTTATATTTTTGGGGGCAATTGCCCTTTGTTAAAAGGGGAAAAGGGGGTTAAAAGTGGTTTTTTTTTTAATTTTTGGGTTGTTTTTAAACCCTTTTTTTTAACTTTTTTAACTTTTTCACCTTTTCTCAATTTTAACAGTACGTCCTATGTCGGGAAGAGGTTAATATTGTTTGGTGATCTGAAACATTTAAGTGTGACAAACAACCAAAAAAATTAAGAAATCAGAAAAAGGGTAAACACTACTGTAAGTGGAACACTAGATTTCGTATTTATAGCCACGCTACGGCATTTCTAGGCGCATTACTGCTGGAACAGGTAGAGCACTTTCAAAGTTGTAAACCTAAGCCAGAAATCTTGTACTAGCACTAGAATGCACCTGATTTATGACCCACTGTAGAGCAGGTTCATAAATCAGGTGCATTCTATGCCATTTTAATGCGCATGAAATTTGGCGTTTAAACAGCAGATAGAACTTACATATCAAATAATCACACAACTAGAAGTTTTTTAAGGGTAAGTAATGAACAGCTGAATTCAGGGCATAGAAAATATTCTGAACTTTCTCAGTTGGTTAATTAAGTAAATGTTTCATGTCACATACAGCTAATTGCTTTTAATTATATTAGTGAAAGATATTTTTAATTGTTAGGCAGTTACTCTCAAGCTGCAATACATCATAAGTATACGGATTCTGAGGTATCCTGAAAGTTTACTCAGTTCTGTAATTTATCATAAATATTCTACTTGGGAAGATAATGTAAAATCAAAAATGCTAGGTGAGGTTTTTATTTTACAATATACAGGATGGTCATTGGGCTATATTCTACTATATTCTAAGAGTCAAAACATACTGTATTTACTTTTCAGTCCATGGAGCTGTGTGAGGGTTTATATTTGCAGGATACGTTTACGACTAAAAAGTAGCCCAGGCACTTATCTTCACAATCACCGATATAACCTATGCCGCCACTCAGAGACCACAAAGTGGTGAGACACCCGTTCAGGTCACCATCACCTGACAATGAATACATCACTGATCCAACACAGAAGCAAATAACCCCTGACATCCAGCATCTCACAAATGATCTCTCCTCTGATGAGTCGTTCTTTTTCTCTTTTTTTCTCCATTCAACTTAGACTTCTCAATTTTCCAGCAATTTCCTACCAATTGCTACCTTTGGTATTAGCTCCCCTATGAGGTAAGTTGGTAGTAAAGTTGCCCACCATTAAGTGGGTAGATATGTAGACCCCCCAGTATGTAGGTATGTTGGCCCACTGTAGGAATGTATACTAGCCCCCTGTAGGTAGATAGGTACATATGCCTCCTCTCGGTAGATATACAGCCCCCCGTAGATAGGTAAATATATATGTCCCTTGTGGGTAGATAATTAAGTATACAGCCCCATGTAGATGGTAGGTATAAGTGCCTCCAGTAGGTATATAGCCCCCTGCAGATAGAAAGGTGTATGTGCCTCCTGTAGGCAGATAGGTAGGTATATAGCCTCCTGTAGATAGATAGGTATATATGCCCCCTGTAGGTAGACATACAGCCCCCTGTAGGTAGTTAGGTATATATGCCTCCTGGAGGTAGATAGGTAGGTAAACAGCCCCATTGGAGTAGGTAGGTATACATGCCCCCGGCAAATAGGCACACAGCCCTGTGTAGGTATACAGACTAGTGTAGGTATGTATGCCTACTGTAGATATACAGCCCTTGTAGGTATATATGCTTCCTGTCGGTATACAGTCCCCTTTAGTTGTACAGCCTGCTGGATATATATATATATATATATATATATATATATATATATATAGCTTATATATATATATATATCTTATATATATATATATATATATATAAGCCTCCTGTAGATATATGAGCCTCCTGTAGGTATATATGACCCCTGTAGGTATATTTGACCCCTGTAAGTATATCTGACCCCTCTAGATATACAGCCCCCTGTGGGAAAGGCCATATTTCTCCCTAGTCACCCATGGGCAAGTGCTTAGGATGGCAACCTTTATTTTTTTTACCTGCTGCCTTCCGAGCTTCCCCTTCCCACCACCAAGAATGGAGAGGGGTTTCGGCAGTGGCATTGGTGGCAGTAGCATTATATCGTCAGCATTGTAGAGATTGACAGCGGCTAATGGAGTGGTGGTAGGAGTAGTTAGATGTCAGCTTCCCCCCCCCCCAATTCATTGTTATGACAGCATCATCATATCTGATATCTCGCAGACAATTGCACTGCACCACAAACTTAAAGATTAGAGAATCTTTGCATTTTTTATGGTACTATAACATAACAGAAATCCTACATATTTGATCTTTTGGGAATCATATCAACATACAGAATACTGAACGCCGTTAAAACAAAACCCCCGCAAAAATGGCACAAGTATGTTTTTTTCCCACTTCACCACACTTTCATACAGTATTCTATGGTATGGTCAATGACACCATTAGAAAGTACATATTGTCTTGCAAAATAAAAGTCCTCATATTTCTATGCAGATGGAAAAATAAAAAGTTATATTTTTGAAGATGGGGAGGAAAAAAACTTAGAGCCATACTGTTATGACTGACAGTCCGCTAGGGGTAAAGGACAGATGATCCATAGGGGTTGTCTAGGAAGATAAATAAAAAAAATAAAAAAAGAGGCAGACTGAGTTTTACCAACCTTTTCTCTCTGTTGAGCTTGGCTCTTTGGGTTTCTCCTTAGGCTCCAGGGAAGAAAATCCCTCATTTTTCATTGGTTTGAGGCAGCATTCAGAATCCAATGCCTCTCTATGGGTATGTGCACAAAGTGTTTTTGAATGTTTTTGGATACATTTTCCAAAAACCGTATTAAAAAACATTGCTTAAAACGCATCCAACACGCACTCAAAGTGTGGTGCGTGTTTGCTTCTGTGCCACAGAAACACACCCTATAGTTTTAGTTAGGGTGTTTGCTGTGTCAAACGGATCAAGAATTGACGTTGATTCTTTGAACGGATCCAAAAGATGCATCAGAAAGATGCATATAAAACACGCATCGGCGATCAGAGGTCTTAATGCCGATGCGTGTTTTACATTAAAAGAAATGTAAATCATACTGCACATTGTTAGATGCTTGTTTGGGTCTGTTTTGGGTCTGAAACACGGATCCAAACACGCTTCTAAGAAATGCTGTGTGAACATCCCCTATCTTTGAACTGGTGATACCATCCTTGCTGAGAAAATGTGGCCTTGCTGTGCAACCCCTCTTTGGCCCTACAGCTCTTCAGGTAGCTGCTTCTAGCTCATACTGACAGTCTGAGGAAGCTTCTGAAAGGCTTACTTTTAAAGCCTAATTTAGGCTCTTGGACGTTTGCTTTTACCCTCAGCCCACAAATTTCCTTTAAAAATGTTTTGGTGCCGGAAGGGGAGTGCCAGTGTAACTTTATGTTCTGCCAAAGGTGAGTGAGTAGTGATGACCCTCCCGCAGGGCCTACCCAGGCCTGGATCCAGCCAACAAAAAGTTTGTGACCAAAAACAAATAAATGCTAAGCAGCACTGGAGAAATAACAACGCTAGGTAATCCAAGAATAAGATAGAAAATAGACAGCACTTCCAAAAAATAGTGGTGGTTTATTCAACCCAATGGCAACTTTTAAAGGGATTTCTTCACTATAGTGATTAGCTTTCAACATGTAGGGAAAGGTGAATGAGGACTATTACTAAATACATTGCTGTTTTGATATTGCCCTGGCCAGGAGATAAAAGGAAATTTAATCTGCTCTGAGTACACACAAGTATCTCTAGGTTGCAGTCCATATCTCCTTTTCTGATTAGACAGAGAGCAAGGAGTGGCGTCACCATGGTCGTACCAAGCTTTGGCCACATGTATGAAAACTTTCTAGGTCTAAAATTCACTTTGTTGCCAATAGCAACCAATCAGAGCGCCCCTCTAATTTCTCCAGAGCCCTATATGAAATGAAAGGGGCGCTCTGATTGGTTTCTATGGGCAACAAAGTGAGTTTTAGACCTAGACAGTTTTCCTACATATGGCCCTTATATCTCTTACAAGATTAGACTGTTTACCATTGATAAGCACTTGTTTTTACTCCTTGGACCTCTGTAGCTATGTTTACTACATAGTAAATATCCTACACTTATGTCAATGTAACGCTCAGCTAGTTATAGAGGAGCTAAATATGCTTATCACTACTATAGAATCACCCACAGCCTAACCAGGCAGTGGGAGTCTGTGACTCTGTGAAACAGCATGGTGAGAAAACACCTTTAAGGTCTACCATCGTTAAGGTGCAATGCTCAGCACTACAAGGTACACAACTAAAACAACTTCAAACTTGGACCTGGGCAATGCCTATATCTCCTCATGGGAGCTGGCAGTCAGCAAACTACCTTAACAGGGAATTGCTGCATTGACATGAACAGTGGCCCATCAGCCCTTTAGAAGTAACATAGGATTAAGTGTGCAAAAAATTGGGAGAAATGCATTATAGGACATATAACACATGGTGACAACAATTATACTCATATTTGGAGAGACATATACACAAATTTATATATGGGGGATCCCCCCTATAAGCACCTCTTTTGCCCCTTGTGTTCTTTTTATACAGTCCTAATAATCGTGTTATCTCTAGACAACTTATTTCACATATCTAACTTCCAGGAAAACTCTGAATAAGGGAGCACGTCAGTTGAATTGAACTGCACAGTAGATAGCTACGATTGCTTAGTTTTTGTGACTGATAGAGAACTTAGAGATCAGCCTCCCAGTCATAATGTAATGAAGTGATCTTGTGAATATCCCTATAAAAGTGAATTGTCTAAATCTTTAATAAGCTTTTTTTCATACTGGTATGCATAGGAATGGTTCTTACTTAAAAAGGTCTACTATATTTCAAGTCAAGTGTTTGCATTGGATCCAGAGAGCTTCATATTAGGCCCCTGTAAATTCCAAGAAATATGAAATGAAAATGTATTGATGGCTCTAGAGCATCTGGGTTATCGCTGCTAATTTTAGTATTGGATAACGATTTCTTAGAAGGTTCTCTGCATGCTACTCATTAATAAATAGAAGAATTGGATTTTGTATCATTAGAAAAAATGTGACTTAGTGTGGAGGAAATTAAAGACTTAAAATGGTGACTTTTGTACGGAAAAATCCATGCAGTGCACAGGGCATATACATTGAATCTTGTGTCGAACCATCATTTAGTTGCTTATACCTGGACCTACCATAATTGATCCAAAGGAGCAAATGAAAAAAATCTATGATTCTAACCATTTGTCTCTAAATGAACTTTCCCTTATTTAACATAATGTATGTTTGATCTTAACACCTAACTGTAATAGCTTATGTCTTGTAATCATTTGTGGTGTATTATTCCTCAAGGATCACATATAGATATACACTTAAAATCTTTCAGGCTTACAGTATCAGGGGTATTCAGCAGTAACAGCAGTATTCTGTGTTCTATTTTTGCTATTGGGTTTGACATTAAATCTACAGGGACTCCATAGAAGTGTAAACAGTAGTAGACTATATAGAGTATAATTAACTAAAAGTATTTTTATCATAAACAACTGTGACTAATATAAATTGATAGCAATAGAGTAATTGCTTATTAGTTCATGAGTATGCTGCCATCACCTAATATGGATCGAACATTTAAAAATTATTAGTTGCTGCCAATTACAGATGTTGCAGTCAACATAGATGTGAATACTGTGTATCATTGCAACACATGAAGCTGTAACGTGAAAAAAAGCTAGAGAGACTTTTTTTTGTAGGAGTCTTGTTTTTATGGATTTTATTGTGTGTGATATAAACGACACATTTTCTTTACTCAAGGACAGTACAATTCTGAATACTGAATTTGTATAGTTTTTTATGAAAAATAAAAACTTTTTTATTTTAAATTTTGTTTTGTATCACCATTTTCTAAAACCAAAAACTTTTTATTTTTCTTCTACTGAGTGAAGGTTAATTTGGTTGACAGCTGAAGTGCAATTTTATCATACATGTTACATTTAGATTACTTTTTAGACAAGTGACCAAAACAACCACAATTTTGGCATAGGGGATTTTTATTTCTATGCTGTTCACCGTGTGGAATAAATAATATTGTATTGAACTTTTACAGATGTGGTAATACCAATAATGTTTACCTTATGAATTGCTTTTCCTGTTCTGTTTCTAAAATTAGATTTTTATTTTTATAATATCTTTAAAACTTTTTTTTTAAAATGTAATCATATTTGATCCCTATTAGGTGCGCTCACTTGTATATAATTCAGCAATACATATATATTGAAGAATAGGCAAAAAGAAAGAGAAAAATGGAGACAGCGCTCCCTCGTATAATATTGTATAGTAGTGTATATTTGTAGGTATATACTACTCACCTCCTTGTGTTGTGCAAAATCCAGGCACAACACTTTGAGGCTCAATACAACAATTTTTCTGGAACTGTTGTAAACCAATGACCGCTGCAGGGTGTCGGTTGAAGATCCTTCTCCTCTTAGAAGTAGAAAGGAGCTGTGGAATAAGATTCTTGCAATGGATTCATAAAAGTGTTTTATATGTATATTTTGTTATTTTTTAGGCAATATACCATTCTGTTTTATCTGTTTGTCATGTGGTTTTTAAACTATGTCTGTCCAATCACATTCCACCTGCCAGGTGCAGACTGGGCGGTTAATTAGTGTGCTATGGTATTTAAACAGCCAATCTGTCTTCTATTGCTGTACTGGAACTGCTGAAGTGTCTGGTGTTAGACACGAAACACGTATTCCTCTGTATGCAAATAAATCTAAAATCTTTTAGTACAATAAGTACAGTCCTGCATAGCCTTTCTGGGTCGGATTTAGCCTAGGAGAAAAAATCTTTTAACTATTGTGCAAGAATCTCTTATTGAAGAGTAGGTCAAGACTACGGCTCTCCTATTACACTCTGTCACAGGCCATTAGCCAGCATCATTTTATAAACAGGTACACACTGTGGTTAAATTGACCATGGCATCTAAGCAGTTATACAGGCCAGTTTTAGTGTTATCTCCAGTCCCGTCTGATGAAGGCAGGTGATGACTGTAACTAACAGCAATTCTACTCTATACACCCTTACCAACAGCGTGACTTAACTGTTCATCATATATCAGTAAGGTTGCTTTCACACGGTGCGTTTTTGGTGCATTTTTGACGCGTTTTTGATGCGTTTTTGGATGCATTTTTTGTGGAGAAAGGTAAAGCAATTACTGCACAAAAAAACGCATCGAAAAACGCGTCAAAAATTCTTCAAAAATGCACCAAAGACGCACCGTGTGTAAGCACTCTTAGGGTATGTCACACGGCTTAATTTCGGCACGCATATCGCAGCATATTTGCGCTTTAATACTGGCGAGATGCACGCCAAAATTACAGTAATCCATAGTTCTCATAGAGAACTATGGATTACGCCTCCTCTCCCCACTCGTACAATACAATCGTATTGTATGCGCGGGGAGATAAGTGACATGTCAATTATGTGCTGCGAATACGGGTCGCGAGTAATGAATGTCTATGGGGCCGGCGGGTTGAGGTTTCAGACTAGTTTGCTGCTGTTCACAATTTCATTTACAAACAACACTGCATTTTCGCAGCATGTTTACTTGCATTTTTTAGCTTTTTCTTTTTGCTAAAAACACTGTAGCCGATGCTTATTGAGAGGCAGTTGTCAGATTTTTTTTTCAGTTTTTGTAAATTTTTGGGGTCCATGTGTTTTTCAAAATGCAGCAAGCTTTAGGTATGGCATTCTTTTCCAGAAAAGATTATCTCTAAAGAAAAATTAAGAATACCTGAAAAAAAGTGATGTCACTCAAAGTTTAAATAAAAAAGCCATTAAAAAGAAAACTGTAAAATAAATATGAAGTGCACAAAAAAAACATAGTCCCTTTAGATAGATAGATAGATAGATAGATAGATAGATAGATAGATAGATAGATAGATAGATAGATAGATAGATAGTGGAGGAAAAAAGTATTTGATACACTGCCGAGCTTCCCCACCATCAAAGAATGGAGAGGTCTGTATTTTTTATAATAGGTACACTTCAACTGTGAGATACATCATCTAGAAAATTCCAGAAAATCACATTTTATGATTTTTAAGTAATTAATTTACATTTTATTGCATGAAATAATAATTTGATACAATAGAAAAAGAGAACTTAATATTTGGTACAGAAACCTTTGTTTGCAATTACAGAGGTCAGTAATTTCCTTTAGTTCTTGACCAAGTTTGCACACACTGCAGCAGGGATTTTGGCCCCCTCCTCCATACAGATCTCCAGATTATCTCAGGTTTCGGGGCTGTTGCTGGGCTTCATTGAGTTTCAGCTTCCTCCAAAGACTTTCAATTGGCCTCAGGTCTGGAGACTGACTGGGCGATTCCAGGTCCTTGAAATGCTTCTTATGGAGCTAATACTTAGTTGCCCTGACTGTGTGTTTAGGGTCATTGTCCTAGTGGAAGACCCAGCCATGACCCATCTTCAATGCTCTTGCTGAGGGAAGAAGATCATTGGCCCTTAGGACATGTGCTGCCAATGAGCAGGGGGACCTTGTGGGACTTCAGGATTGTAATCCATGAGGGTGTAGTGTGCTATTTATGGTAATCTTTGAGACAGTAGTCCCAGCTGTATTCAGGTCATTGACCAGGTCGTCCTGTGTAGTTCTGGGCTAATTCCTGATCATCTCTCAGAATCATCCTTACCCCAAAAGGCAAGATCTTGCATGGAGCCCCCGGAAGATTCGTTATAATATCGATGTAGACCAAAGCTAGTTTCAAATATTTACTATACACGGACGTTTTTTCAAAGTAAACTTGTTTATATTTGCCCCAGGAAGATTGACAATCATCTTGTGTTTCTTCCATTTTCTTATAATTGCGCCAACAGTCATTGACTTCTCACCAAGCTGCTTGCCTATTGTCCTGTAGCTAGAGATGGGTGAATTGATTCTAACGAAGTGGAATTCATTTAGAATTTCAGGAAAACTTCGATTCTGAACAAAGTCGAAGTTTGGGGCGATTCACGGGAACGAAGCGTGTTTTTAATTGATAAAATGGCTGCGAGCACATGGCGTTACATGGGGCAAAGAAGTCTGGGAGGAAGAAAGGCGTAGCCTACATGACATGTGCGGAGATGAAGCCAATCAGAGACCGGCGGGATTCTGTGACGTCACCGCACTATATAAGTCCGGGTGCGACGCTGGCAGCTCACACTGCTCTCACTGTGCTGTGTAGGGAAGGTGCTGCCGCTGCTGCTTATGATATCTCATACTAAAGAACTCACTTTTATACAGCGATTTTTTGGGGGTGTCACAGCTTGTCTCAGAGACTGCTTCTCTTACGTTCTAATTCTGATTTTGTGGGGTATTGGAACTGAAGTCCAGTGTGCGTCCAATTCAGCTGCATATACATTTTAATGCTATCTGCTCAGTTCTTGAGCACATTGAATATCCAAGGGTTATCTAAGCCTGTTGCTGTTGTATTCAGTTAAAGAAACAGCGTTTTACAATCCAAATACCACTTAATTTTTGGTTGCTCATTTATTTTGCGCAATTTAGATCCAGGGGTTAATTAAGCGTTGTTCTGCTGTTGTGGTCACTAAAAGAAACATTCTTTTTCACCGCCAAAGAAGAAATTTTGCCTGTAGCATAATTCATATCCGAAGGTTAATTACAAGTTTTTCTGTTGTTGTGTTCCGTAAAATACACGCCGTTTTAACACGCTACAAAGCTGGTAATTGTTGGCAGCACATTTCTTTTGCGCAATTTACATCCAAGGGTTATCTAAGTATTTTTCTGCAGTTGTATTCAGTAAAAGAAAGGTTTTTTTCCACCGCCAAAGAAGAAATTTTGGCTGTAGCATAATTCATATCCGAAGGTTAATTACGAGTTTTTCTGTTGTTGTGTTCCGTAAAATAAACGCCGTTTTAACACGCTACAAAGCTGGTAATTGTTGGCAGCACATTTCTTTTGAGCAATTTACATCCAAGGGTTAACTAAATATTTTTCTGCATTTGAATTTACTAAAAGAAAGGTTGTTTTTCACCGCCAAAGAAGAAATTTTGCCTGTTGCATAATTCATATCCGAAGGTTAATTACGAGTTTTTCTGTTGTTGTGTTCCGTAAAATAAACGCCGTTTTAACACGCTACAAAGCTGGTAATTGTTGGCAGCACATTTCTTTTGTGCAATTTACATCCAAGGGTTAACTAAGTATTTTTCTGCAGTTGTATTCATTAAAATAAACGTTGTTTTTCACCGCCAAAGAAGAAATTTTGACTGTAGCATAATTCATATCCGAAGATTAATCACGAGTTTTTCTGTTGTTGTGTTCTGTAAAATACATGCAGTTTTAACACGCTACAAAGCTGGTAATTGTTGGCAGCACATTTCTTTTGCGCAATTTACATCCAAGGGTTAACTATGTATTTTTCTGCAGTTGTATTCATTAAAATAAACATTGTTTTTCACCGCCAAAGAAGAAATTTTGCCTGTAGCATAATTCATATCCGAACGTTAATTACAAGTTTTTCTGTTGTTGTGTTCCGTAAAATACATGCCGTTTTAACACGCTACAAAGCTGGTAATTGTTGGCAGCACATTTCTTTTGCGCAATTTACATCCAAGGGTTAACTAAGTTTTTTTCTGCAGTTGTATTCAGTAAAAGAAACGTTCTTTTTCACCGCCAAAGAAGACATTTTGGCTGTAGAATAATTTATATCCGTTTGTTAATTATGAGGTGGCGGTTGTTGTGTTCCGTAAAATACACGCCGTTTTAACAGGCTACAAAGCTGGTAATTGTTGGAAGCACATTTCTTTTGCGCAATTTACATCCAAGGGTTAACTCAGTATTTTTCTGCAGTTGTAATCATTAAAAGAAACATTGTTTTTCACCGCCAAAGAAGAATTTTTTCCTGTAGCATAATTCATATCCGAAGGTTAATTAAGCCTGGTTGTGCTTTTATATTCAGTAAACTACACAGTATTTTTAAACGGCACATACAAGTAAATTTTTCCTGCCCATTTGTGGAGCGCAATTTGTATCCAAGGGTTACCCAAGCTTGTTAGTGGGTTCATTTGGAGTCAAATACAGGGTGTGTATTTATCATATACAGATATCTTCATCAAACGGAGTCTGTAAATTTTTGAACAAACAGTATGTCAGACAGAAAGGTGGCAGGCTCTTCACCTGCGAGTAGCAGTGGCACAAACATTCCTGTAGCAGGCCCAGGTTGCAGCACAGCAAGGGGACATCCCAGTAGGGGTCACTCGGTGAGGCCAGAACTGCCGGTGTCATCTAGCGGCAGTGTGTTGTTCAGCAACCCAATGGTTCTTGATTGGTTTACCAGGTCATCCACTTCCTCCCAGATGATATCTGACAACCCCAGCCAAGAGTCGGTGGGAACGTCAGACACAACCCTTAGTTGGCATGGCCCAGGAGCGGGTCAGCGGCCCTTACCTGTCCTAAACCCGCCTCTGTCCCATCCAGTTCCCTCAGCCAGAGATCTACTATGTGGTCTGGGCTCAGCGCCACTTTATAGCGAGGATGAACAATTTGAGGAGGGCAGTCAGCAGCTACTTGGCAGCGAAGAAATGGGGCCAATATCCCCTGATTCTTGCATTAGGCGGCAAAGTATAGATGTGGAGAGTGGCATGGGAGGTCATGTTGTGAGGGGTCAGCCTCTGCAGACCAAGACCGGTGACGAGGACAGCAGTGACGATGAAACACAAATCGATGATGATGTAGCCGACCGCACTTGGGAGCCGGGTGAAGCAAGGGCTTCATCATCGTCAGGAGAAGAGGGTATCTGCTTGCGCATCAGGCAGCACCACAGCCCTGCATCAACACATGCAGCGTCACCATCCGGTGGTCTGGGAAAAACGTGGCTCAGATGTGGTGGTCCATCCTGCCGCCGCAGCAACAGCAGCAGCAGCGCCCAGTGGCACGCATGCCATTGCAGCCAGTCAAGGCTCCACCACCTCTGCAGAAGGGAGCTGTTTCTCTTTGCCATCATCTCCCGGTCCAGATGCTCCTGCTCCTCGCTACTCATGGCTCGTTCAGCAGTCGTTCAGCGAGGCGATTGCAAAGAGACAACAGTATGTGTCCAACCATCCTAAGGTGCAGAAGCTGACCGTACTCCTGTCCAAGTTGTTGGTACTGCAGTCCCTCCCTTTCCAAATGGTGGACTCTGCACCGTTCAGAGAACTAATGGCTTGTGCCGAGCCGAGATGGAGAGTTCCAAGCCGTAATTTCTTTTCCAAAAAGGCAGTACCAGCACTTCACAAATATGTAGAACAGAAGGTGGGCCAGTCCTTGAGCTTATCAGTTTGTTCCAAGGTGCACGGCAACGCGGACGTGTGGAGCTGTAACTATGGTCAGGGCCAGTACATGTCCTTTACGGCCCACTGGGTGAATGTGCTTCCAGCCCAGGCACACCAACAACTTCGACAGGAGACGCCGCTTTCTCCTCCACGTTGTCAAACTGCGGCTCCTGCGCCAATGTCCGCCTCCTCCTCCTCCACCACCACCACCATCTCAGCCTCTACAAGTACTGCTCCATCATACCACATGTGTAGGGCACAGCAGTGTCACGCAGGTCTACACCTGGCTTGCCTCAGCGAACGAAGTTACACAGGGGAGGAACTGCTCCACGTCATGCAGCAAGAAATCGATGTGTGGCTTTCTCCGAGCCAACTGCAAATCGGAACCATTGTGACGGACAATGGGAGGAACATGGTGTCCGCGCTGCACCGAGGAGGGATAGTCCATGCGCCCTGCATGGCGCACGTGTTCAATCTGGTTGTGAAAAGGTTCCTGAAGTCTTCCACCGATCTTCAGAAGATTCTGAAAATGGCCAGGAAACTGTGCATACACTTCATCCATTCCTACTAAGCCAGGAACACCCTCCTTGAGTTGCAGCACAACAACGGCCTCCCCCAACACACTCTGATATGTGATGTTTCCACCCGTTGGAATTCCAGCCTGCACATGTTGGACCGACTGTATGAACAGAGAAAGGCCAATAACGATTTTTTGATGATCCATGCAGTAGCAACTCATGCGTGACACCTGCCGTTTGCTGAGGCCATTTGAGGATGCCACTTTATTTGTCAGTCACCAGGACTACGGGATGAATAACGTCATTCCACTGCTTCATGTCCTGGAACAGATGCTGAAAAATCTGTCTGGGCAGGGGACTGGAGACGTGGCGACTACATCTCGTGGCCACATGAGTCCGGTGGGGACTGAACTGGAGGAGGAGGACATTGGAGCAGAAACATTGTCTTGTGAAATGAGTGGATTTTCTACCCAGGTGACAAGAGAGGAGCAGCAGGAGCAGCTGGAGGAGGTAGATGGAGATGAGGAAGACGAGGCAGATGATCCGCAAGCACTGTCACAGTATACAGTGGAGATGGAGGCAGGGAGCCCCTCGGAGTCACTTGTGCAGATGGCCCGCAGCATGCTGATTTGCCTGGCTAGTGACAGCCGAATAGTCACCATCCGGCAGAGGGATGACTTCTGGCTCTCCACCCTATTGTACCCTTGCTACTGGTCCACAATGGGAGCCTTTTTCCTAGCTGCTTAGAGGGAGGACAAACTCAAATACTATAGAGAAATCCTCCGTAGTCAGTTGGCCGCTGCCTATGTACGGCATCATCCCTCCTCTGACAGGTCTGACCGGGGGGTTCCTCAGCGCTCACTTACTACTGCCACGACTGCTGGGGGAAGATGGGGGGTAGGAGCAGTACCAACTTGCCGAGTTTGCAGTGGAGAAGCTGTCCTGCCCAGCCAGTAGTGTGGCATCAGAGTGGGTGTTCAGAGCGGCAGGGGCCATCGTTACTCCAAGGAGAACCCGCTTGTCCACGGGAAATGTGGAACGACTGACCTTTGTCAAGATGAATCAGGTGTGGATCTGCCAGGATTTCCACACACCAATGCCTTAGGCGTTAGATTACATCAGCCATGACGCCTCACCAAGACTTTGAGAAATGAGTCTGGATTCAAAATACCTGCCTCAGCCACTATTCTGATGCCGCCACCCGTCTGATGCCACACATCTGCTGACAGTTTCTCCATCTGCCACCAACCATCTTTACCATGGACTGGTATTGCCACCCACCTCCACACTGTGTCATTGTGCCACTCTCTGACCTCATGCTGCTGCTGCTGTTGTTGCTACTGCAGGCACCTCCACACCCTGTCATTGTGCCACTCTCTGACCTCATGCTGCTGCTGCTGTTGTTGCTGCCGCAGTCACCTCCACACCCTGTCATTGTGCCACTCTCTGACCTCATACTGCTGCTGCCGTCACCTCCACTCTCTGTCATTGTGCCACTCTGTGACCTCATGCTGCTGCTGCTGTTGTTGCCGCCGCAGTCACCTCCACACCCTGTCATTGTGCCACTCTCTGACCTCATACTGCTGCTGCCGTCACCTCCACTCTGTGTCATTGTGCCACTCTGTGTCCTCATGCTGCTGCTGCTGTTGTTGCTACTGCAGGCACCTCCACACCCTGTAATAGTGCCCCTCTCTGACATCGGTCTGCTGCTGATGTTGTTGCCGCCGCAGACACCTCCACACCCTGTCAGTGTGCCACTCTCTGACCTCGTACTGCTGCTGCCGTCACCTCCACTCTCTGTCATTGTGCCACTCTGTGGCCTACTGTTTTTGCCACTTCCAAAATGTCATTGTGCCACTGTTTGACCTTATGCTGCTGCTGTGGCTGCTGCCGTGACCTACACACTCTGTCATTGTGCCACTGTCTGACCTCATGCTGCTGCTGTGGCTGCTGCCGTGATCTACACACCGTGTCATTGTGCCACTCTGTGGCCTACTCCTGTTTTTGCCACCTCCAGAATGTTATTGTGCCACTGTCTGACCTCATGCTGTTGCTGTTGCTGCTGCCGTGACCTGCACCATACATGTCAACTCTCCCGCTTTTGGCGGGGGGCTCCCGCTAATGGGGACCCCGGCAGAGATGGCGAACCTCCCGCCGCCAGCAAGCAGCGGGGGTTCTTTAAATGACCGTGGCTAGTGCGCTACTCTGGCGCCGCCGGGCCGCTCCTACAGGCAGGTTAAGCGGCCGTTCGCCCGCCCAGTGAGTCTCATAGACTTGTGTGGCCGCAACCGCACAGTCAGTCAGCAGCTGCCGTACAGGTAGACGGCAGGAGGGATCGTTCCCCTCATCCCTTCTCCCCCTGTATGTACAGCACTGGTGTGCGCTTTACATACAGATCAGCGTCGCAGGGGGTGTGACGCGCGGCTGCACTCACTCCCCCTGCGACGCTGAGTCGGTCGGCCGGGAGATGTCCAGAGCTGGCCGCGCTGCAGGGAGCCTGGTGAGGTAAGTGGCTTTTATTATTTTATTTTTATTAGCTATAGGGGGGTTCTACCTGGCTACAAAGGGGGCTCTACCTGACAACAAAGGGGGCATCTACCTGACAACAAAGGGGGCATCTACCTGACAACAAAGGGGGCTCTACCTGACAACAAAGGGGGCATCTACCTGACAACAAAGGGGGTATCTACCAGACAACAAAGGGGGCATCTACCTGACAACAAAGGGGGCAACTACCTGACAACAAAGGGGGCATATACCTGACAACAAAGGGGGCAACTACCTGACAACAAAGGGGGCAACTACCTGACAACAAAGGGGGCAACTACCTGACAACAAAGGGGGCAACTACCTGACAACAAAGGGGGCACTACCTGACAACAAAGGGGGCATCTACCTGACTACAAACGGGGCTTTACCTAACAACAAAGGGGGCATCTACCTGGCTACAAAGGGGGCATCTACCTGACTACAAAGGGGGCATCTACCTGGCTACAATGGGGGCTCTACCTGGCTACAATGGGGGCTCTACCTGGCTACAAAGGGTGCTCTACCTGGCTACAAGGGGGCATCTACCTGGCTATAAGAGGGCTCTACCTGGCTACAATGGGGGCTCTTCCTAGCTACAATTGGGCTCTACTTGGCTACAATGGAGCCTCTACCTGGCTATAAGAGGGCTCTACCTGGCTACAATGGGGGCACTACCTGGCTACAAATTGGGCTCTACTTGGCTACAGAGGGGGCTCTACCTGGCTACAAGGGGGCATCTACTTGGCTGCAAGGGGGCATCTACTTGGCTACAAGGGGCAGCTATCTGCCTGTAAGGGGCACTACCTGGTTATGGGGGGCTACTACCAGGCTATAAGGGCATCTCCTGGCTTTCTTCCAAAGCCGTTATGCAGTTAGGTGGAGTGGGTGTGGCTTTTTGAAGGGGCGTGGCACACCAACAAGATGGGCGTGTCCATGCGCCGCCCTCTTCAATCTCCTGCTTTTCCACTTTCAAAAGTTAGCAACTATGACCTACACACTGTGTCATTGTGCCACTCTCTGACCTCATGCTGTTGTTGCTGCCGTCACCTCCACACTCTGTCATTGTGCCAGTCTGTGGCCTCATGCTGCTTCTGCTGTTGATACCGTCACCTCCACACTGTGTCATTGTGCCACTCTCTGACCTCATGCTCTTGCTGCTGCCGTGACCTCCACACTCTGTCATTGTGCCACTCTGTGGCCTACTCCTGTTTTTGCCACCTCCAGAATGTTATTGTGCCACTGTCTGACCTCATGCTGCTGTGGCTGCTGCCGTGACCTACACACTGTGTTATTGTGCCACTCTGTGGCCTACTCCTGTTTTTTGCCACCTCCAGAATGTCATTGTGCCACTCTCTGACCTCATGCTGCTGTGGCTGCCGCCGTCACCTCCACACTCTGTCACTAATGTTGCCACCTGAGCTCTCAGCTTGTTTTTTTCCAGTTTTTGCTGGCATGACTTTATCAGGCTACATTCCTGCTTCAGTTTTTTGGTCAGTTTTGCCCTCTTAAGTGCCCAGGGAATTTTATAGTGAAGCGATTCTAAGAGCGGCGGCAGTCATATGCGTGTCATACTAAAACACAACATTGTATGAAGACCAAACCAAGCTCCCTCTGCATATTTAAGCATGGCACAACGTTCTACAGCACCCTACAGGCTATGTGCAGCCTGGAAATAGCGGTTTTTAACGCAATTCATCCCGAAGTAATTCGGACCGAAACTAATTTTGACGGTAAATTCGGCAAAGTCGGCTAATTGAATTTTTTAGAAATTCGCCCATCTCTACCTGTAGCCCATCCCAGCCTTGTGCAGGTCTACAATTTTGTCCTTGGTGACCTTAGACAGCTCTTTAGTCTTAGCCATGATGGAGAGTGTCACGTACGCGCTCACCAGCACGTGACCGGGGACACTGTAATGGGGTTAGATTTATCTCCACTTGAGCACACCTCTCACTCAGGTAGCTAATCAAGCATAAATCGTACCGCAAGACAGTCGCAGTCCCCTCCAAAATACACGCTGCCACCACCTTCCTGCAACGACCAAAAAAAGGGCTCAGCCGGAAGGAGTCTGAGTCCTAACAGATTTCTAAAAACACGTAAAAAATGCTCACAGGTCAACTCACTACTCTCTCAGTAGTTACCAAAGAAAAGAAAAAAAAAACAATCCTTCAAGGAAATTGGGTCCGTGCAACAACAAGAGTTAACGAATTACTGATACCTTTAATTCAAAAATGATTTCAGTGCTTACATAGACAAAATATGATAATAATAACAATGACACACATATCAATACAGTTATAAAAATAAAGGGAGAAAAATGGAAAGAATTCACACTTACAAGATGTTTCAGCTTCCAAGTCCCGGGGTAAGGAGAATTAGACACAGCTCACTTTAGAAAGAAGGACCCCACAGCTATGGCACAGACTAGAGGTTTGCCTGGGGCTTTATACCCCTCCAGGCTTTCTCCTCCTTCTCATAACTCCGTACTCTCTTATTGGCTTGAATTATGAAAAGGAGGTGGGTATACAGAATTGTCTGATGAGGGTTATGGCATGCTATTTCCACAAGGGGGCACTCACGGACTGCTTCTCTGGGCAGACAAAGGAAATATCTTTTCCCTTTCTGGCGGGAAAATTTGTTTATTTGAAAGGTGGTAAAACTGAGCTTATCAGATCTGCTGTACCAGAAAGCAGGCCTGCCATAAATACCTTCCCTTAGCAATCAAAGACGTTGGGATGGGGGGTTTGTTGGACAAATGGCCAGGAACTTCTCTCTCAGGAAAATGGGGGAAGGGGGATTTCACCATCTGAGACCTGGCTTTAAGGTAACTTTGCAATTTCAGCAATAATATTGTGAAGAGACGAGCATACATTGAATTTTCAATGTTTTTACATAACAGAGAGATTGAAGTGTCTCTCCAGCCTGATGGAGTGGAAGGGGGGGGGGGTGAGTGTTCTGAGGCATGCTGCTGCTTAAGATATGTGGGGCTGAGAGGTGGCAGCAGCTCAGCTGACCTCTGTCCAGAGCTCTCCGGTCTGAGCGCTTAGAAAGCCTCAGTCAGAGTTCACTGATTCACTGAAGATGTCGGGACAGAGATGAGGGGGAGGGGCGCTCTCAGCATGGCACTGTGCAGGAGCAGGAAGCTGCTGCTATTTTCCTTTCTGTGTCTTCCCCCTCCTCTATGACTGTCTGCTTAACACCATGCTGAGACTTGCATGGTGCTCAGGAATATTTTTGGTGTACAAGGAGGAGGGTAAGGAGATGTGTGTACATGGGTGAAGATCTGTGTGCATGCATGTACATGGGTGTGTGTATGTACATGGGGTGCGTATTCATAGGTGTGTGTGTACAAGGGGGGATGTTACACATTTGTGTATATGGGTGTGCATATTTGGATGTGGGTCTGTGTATATGTGTGTAAATGGGGGATGTGCATGTATGTACATTTGTGTGCATGTGTGTACAAGGCTGTGGGTGTCTGTGTACATTGGTGTTCATGCATGTACGTGGGGGTGTTTATGTACATGTGTGTATATTGGTGTGCGTTTGTGTACATGGGTGTGTATGTGTGTACAAGGAGGGGAATGTATGCACAATTGTGTATGTGTGTACAAGGGCGGATGTGTGTTCTTTTGTGTGCATATGTGTAAAAGGTTGTGGGTGTATGTATATGGATGGGTGTGCGTTCTTGCATGTACAGGGGTGTGCATGTATGTACAAAGGAGATGTGTGAACATTTGTGTATATGTATGGGTGTGCGTGCATGTACGTGGCTGAGTGTATATGGATGGTTATCTGTGTGTACAGTGGTGTGCAGATATGGGTGTTTGTATGTGTGCATGCACATGTCTGTGTGTGTCTTTGTGCAGGTCTGTGTATGTCTGTTTGTAATGCCTCGTCCTCCACAGCAGGCACCCAGCTTTCCTAGGATAGGAAATCTGATAATGTACTATGGGGGATGTAACCCAGGCTTTCTGGGTGCTAGATAGCCTGTCCAACGTCGAGTAAAGCTTTGTGCCATAAACCCCGCCGAAGATACCCAGCCTTCCTACTAACAGGAGAATAGGTTGCTCTGGGGGATGTGGCAAAAAAGCAATGTGGGTCCCCCTTTTCATAATCAGCTTAGGTAAAACTGACCGCTGCTATCTGATACTATCACAATGGGAAAGTGCATGGATTTTGGATCCTATCCATCCTCAAAAATAATAGCCTGCAGCCGCCCAAGAAGCGGCCCATCACATTAAGTGGTCTGCCTTCTGACGGTAACCTGGTTCTACCCAGTACCCCTGATATGTTGGGTACTGGGTTAATAGTGACAGGGGGTTAGCATCTGCCTTGGGTGACAAGAAACACCGCTGACTGACACCAAGCCCCAGGGCTAGTAATGGAGAGACATCTGGCAGATCCTCCATTAGTAGCACTGGAAAAAAATGGTAAAAGAAAAACACGGACACAACACAAAACACTTTATTTAAATATTTACTCAAAAGAGACACCATCTCTTTTTAATCATTTTGTCAAAGAAAATGATTCAACCAATCTGATGTAGTCCATTGGGGAAACCTGTAGAGTAAAAGAAACACTACAAAAATTATAGACAGTAGTAAACTCCATCCCTTGTTCAGGCTGCACAATATGTTCCTCAGGGATAGAGGTCATAGCTGCAGCACAATCTCATGGGCGGGGGGTTGGTCTTCTGTTCCCCTTCCCAGGAGATTGTGCCTGTAAGCAGTTACCTGAAACCCATCTACTCTCCCTACCCCATTATTGTGTTATGTGGCTTAGTGCCAATACGAAATACAACCCCAACTCATAAACCCTCCACCACCCCCACCTATCACCTTATAGCCTCCCACATATTACCCTATAGCCCTCCCAACCTCCACTATCACCCCATGAGGAGTTTGTACAGAAGTGGGAACAGTTAGGGAGGTGCTGGAAAAGTGAGGAGTCTAAAATGTTTGTTAAGTCTTGCAGTGACGAGTTGTGGACAGTAGTGTCGAGCCGAACCGTCCGGAAAATGGTTAGTTCAGCACAAATTTTACGTCTTTCCCGAACCCGAACCGAACCGACTTTTTTGCCACAAATTCGGTAAAAAGTTAGGGTTCAGCACAGGCGTTCGGCGCCTTTTTCAACTGCTTCCTTCGGTTTTGGCTGCCGGCCAATAAGTGCCAATAACGGGGGGGAGGGGTCAAAGACGTCACCAATGAGGGTGTAGGGATCTCATTGGCTGCTAAAATCACATGACCGTCTTATGTGTATGTCATTGTATTTCCTGTTGAACACCATTTCCACCTTACTCTCTGTAGTGAACACACTGCTGCCTGTGTCTGCTTGTTTGCCAGCAAGCAGAAATACTATTTAATAGCAATATAACACAGGAAAAGCTGCTAGTGAGATTACTCGGGGTGGGGGTGGGGGGAAACACCTATCTTAGGGAATTATGCACAGCAATAGTTAGGAAGTTAGGTACTTTTATATAGATATTCCATAGAAAAAATTCTGTTTATAATCTATTTGCCTGTTGCAAAGTATAGGCATTTAAGACCACTTGATTTGTTGTCAGGGTTCTTCCATATGACCCCATTTCACTGATATTGCATAGAAAAAATTTCTGTTTATAATCCTATTTGCCCGTTGCAAAGTATAGGCATTTAAGAACACTGTTGATTTGCTGTCTTTGGAGTACAGTTCTTCAATAAGAGACTGTGAACAAATCTTGACTTTTTTAATATTTATCCTATTTGTCCTATTCAAAAAAATCTTGTTTTAAATAGTCATTTCTTCTTGCTAATTTTATTGAGTGTCCGAAAGGTCATTTTTGATGCTTTTGAGGTCGTGCTGCTGTAAAAGACAGCGATAGTCAATGTCCTATTCCCAAAAATCTTGTTTCAAATAATCATTTCTTCTTGCTAATTTTATTGTGAGTGTCCATAAGGTCATTTTTGCTGGTTTTGGGGTCAGGCACTGTAAAAGACACCGTTAGTAAAGGCCAAATTAGTGTTGAGCGTTTTTATCGACAAAGTTAAAAAATGGGCAATTTTTTTTATGGTGATCAAAATTTTTTCAGTCATGCATAATTAAGGTTAAAATCGTCATCTCTATTAAATGCGCCATTTCGGCGCTTTCTTGTCATTTTGGGGGGCCCAGCAAATAGAACAAAATAACAGGGTGAAGTTGTGCACGTAAAGACGGGGATGTGATGGTTCGATCTGAAAAATAACAAGACTCGTTTTAACATAGAACCCCCTTTCCCTTTTTCCCTTGTGCCCTCCAGCGTCTCATAGGAAAGGACGCGCTCTCCTGGGCCAAACATTTCAGCAAATTATTTCCTTTCTGCACAGAGAAACCTCTACATTAGCTGTATCCTTCCAATTAGTTAATTAGAGATTGAAGATTTTTTAGTTAGCTAGAAAATTTTTAAAAAGCCATCACCGTGTAAAGTCACGGTGGGGTGGGGGGGCCCCCGCGGGCAAACCAGAAAAGCTCTATTATAAAGAACACGGATAAAGTTCCCCAAACTTTGTAGACTTTGCACGCAATTTTTTTTATTTTTAAAAGTTGCATTAAAAATTTTCCGGTTTTTGGGCAGCCTGAACTTATATTGGATACACACATTTCTAGTAACTGAGGTCCTTTTTAGGTGCAAAACTCCACTTTTTTATCATATACATTTCAATGGGTGTTCATTTTCAATTTTACCCATTCCACCTGTGTTGTTTATATCCACCTTCAGGAAAATTTACAATCCACAATCTTGTAGTCAGCACGGGTTTGTTTGTTGCCAAAATACCGTGTATCTAAAAAAAACAAACATTTTACTGTTTTTTGACTTTTGCCACCCAGCTTTGTTCATTAACCAGCATCCCGAAAATCTAAAACACAATTCTATAGTCCCCACAGGTGAATTGAAAAGGTGCAAAAAATCCGTGTTTATATAAAAACATAACAGATACGTTTTTTTTTTGACTTTTGCGCACCCAGCTTTGTTCTTGACCAGCATCCACGTAAATCTTAAAACAGAAATTTCAACATCGCCAAGGGAATTGAAAGGTGAAAAAAAACCGGGTTTTTAAACGAAAACATAACAGATACTTTTTTTTTGCACTTTTCCCCACCAATTTGTTGATAACACCTTGCATTTAATTTGAATCCAGAAATTTTTGTTTTGATTAGAGGATTTGAAATAGCTGGATTTGCCGTCTTTTAATAAGAGATTTCCAAAACTATTCCATACCTCTCAAATTTTTATATTTCTGAACAGGGAGCAAAATCAGGGGGTAAGCGAGAAAAGAGGGGGGAGCCGGGAGGTAGAGGTACAGAGAAGGTGCCCCTTTCCAGGTGGCAAAACCCGCACCCACGGATCGTCAGTTCAGGACCGCGGGCCTGTCATTCTGGGTCAGGCCCTTGGAAACTAAGTAACGAAACCTCGCCAATCTGTCCTTCCCAGTGGTTAATGCAACCTGCATCAGCGTCTTCCCTCCTCGTCCTCCCATCCGGCCACAAATGTCGTAAACACATCACAGCATCCGTCCAACATGAAGCCCCCAAATGCCCAACTCGTTAACCACCACTGTGGATAACCATTGTCTGAAACCTCTTTGATGACAAAATGGGGTTGGGGTCAAAACATGTTAAAAGATCAAGAGGAGATTTAGTCTCTCTGAGCCCCTTTCTGATTTATCAGAGGAGGTGAAGGAAGCCGGTCAATCGGGAAAAATCCCCCGCGGGTCGGCAACGCCTTCATGCCCCTTGCTTGTACCCGCACTTCTGGAGCAGAAAAATCAGGGGGCGACCAAGTACCTGTGTTGAAATGATGATGATGATGACGACATTGCGGTCCATCCTGCTTTTCCCCCAAAATTTTCTTTTAGCGTTCATCAGTGGGCAAGGGGGAAGACGATGGGGGAGGTTTAATACGGGTCCCCCCCCACAAAAAGGGAAGGGCGGTCGCAGAAGCCGCTGAATGATTCCGCCAGCCACGGTCAGCGCAAACCCCGCTCCCGCTTATCGCCAAATTAAAAAAGGAAGGACCTCTCAAACCTGGGCTTTCTTTGACAAGCTCCCCGATTCACCCAGCGATGTCATATGCCGCCTTTTCCGTAAACCATAAGTAGAGGCAAAAACCTTAAGTGGTTTAACCCCACCAACATGTCTATCCATGCAGCGAATGCATATTTTAAATGGAGGGAACACTTGGCCAAAAATGCCCCGACGATGCCGGGGCCCCCACCCCCCGTCACACCCTCCGTCACCGCCCCCTCCTCCCCCCCCCCCACCCCTTCCACAGCTGCCCATGTCTCCAAGTCATGACAAGGGGTTAGCCCCGCTTCAGCCTTCACCGTCGCCCCGATACCAACACCACCAGGCCCATCCAAAACCCCCTTTCCTTTTCCCCCTTTGACGACCTGCATCCGTCATGGGGCCCGTCAGCAGCCAGCCTTCTGTCTTCCGGTTTGGAGCAGAAAAAACACTTTAAACCCAAACCTCCCAAAGCTTTAAAAGCCGAAGTGGCATTTTCCCGCTTTTGGCCTTGGGAAAGTTTTCCTTTCCTCTGGTGGGGCACAGATGGGTTTCGCCCCGTCATGGGCCCCCGCCGCCCCCAAAAACAATGCCGAGCAGGCATTTTCTTTGCCAGAAAAACCCTCCCTGCCCTGGCCAGCCACGTTCTCTAAAATTTCAAGCGCTTTTCGCATCGTGGCCGGAAAAAATCCATCTGACCACCGACACATGGACTAGTAAGCAAAGGCCAAGGCCGCTAATCTCTGTACAGCTCACGGGTGAGCGGGGATTTCTCTGGGGGTGACGGTGGCTCTCAGGCTCGGCGCACGCTCTTCAAAACCCGGGTGGTGCAGGGCCTTTCCCCCCCGGTCCTCTGGTGGCATCACTGCCCCCAAACACCAGGCCGTGTTGAAATTAATCGCCCCGGAGACCCCACACACAGGGCAGGGGCTGTGGACGGGTCTAACCAAAGAGACCGAGTGATTGCTGGGAGACAAGAACCTTGTGCCAGGCAAGGTGGTGTGCAATAACGGGCGAAATCTGCTGGCCGCCCTTAAGATCGGTAGGCTGGAGCACATCCCTTGCCGGGCACATGTCATGAACCTTGTCGTCCAAAGAAATTTCTAAAGAGCTCCCACGGGTCTGGACTGCCTGCTGAAGAAGGCTCGAGGTCTGAGTTCGCACTTCCGCCGTTCGCACCCTGCTTCGTCCCGCCTGGCTGTGTTGCAGCGTCAGCTCGGCCTCCCCGTCAACCGTCTCATTTGTTGACGGTGGCAACACGCGGAATTCCACCCTCCACATGCTTCAGCGATTATGGGAGCAGCGCAATGCCATTACGCAGTACGAAGTGACACATGGCCTAACAAGCAGCGGTGCGGACCTCGGGGGGTTGAGCCACCGAGAGTGGGGGCAGGGGAAAGAGCTCTGCACCATCCTTGGGCCCGTTTTGAAGAAAACCACCAAAATGGTCAGTGCGGACGATGCCCGTGTCAGCCAGAGCATTGTGGTTGTCGTACTTCTGGAACGATCGTTGGACACTCTAAAACATCAGGTCCAGCAAGCGACAGAGGAGGAGACGGACACAGATGCAGACACGGAGCATTTCTCTCCGTCAAATCCACAAGGCCCGACAGTTTCTCAATTTTATCGGTCTTTATTAGGCAGTGGTTCAGGGTCCAGAGCTAGTGCAGGCGGCACCTCAGCTCTCAGGGTGCATCATCTCAGGCAAGTCAGGGCTGTGTTGAAGCTGTGCCGGAGGAAGCGGAGGAGGAGGAGGTATTCCAAAGACACCGACGTCCCTGCCTTGGAAAGAGGTTGGCGTGAATTTGAGGCAGATGAGGAAGATGAGTTTGCTAGTGCCCCTCAACCCCGAGGCTTGGGAACTCAAGGCTCCATCTCTCACATGAGTGCTTGGATGCTCCATTTCCTCCAACATGATCCTCGGATTAAGGCCATCAAAATGAACAACAGTTACTGGGTGGCCACCCTCCTGGATCCCCGGTACAAAACAAAACTCAGCACTTTTCCCTTTCCCCCCACCCCAAAAAGAGAGTAAAATGCAGGAAATGGAGACCTTGCGAATGATCAAATGGACAAACTGTTGCGTCGCTTCACGTTCCTCAAATGTCCACGGTGGAACAACATCAGTGACGTGACAGCAGTAGAGTGCCAAGCAGCCGTAGCGGCAGCAGCAGCAGCAGGCAAGGTGGCAGAAGCCTAGTGGGTGACCTCTACGGCAAATTGATCAAACTTTCTTAAAATACTTTCTCCTTATAATCATTAACGATACAAAAAACAGACAACAGTCTTTGAAGACATAGGAAAAGGTGCAATACTTATCGCGCTTAGGCGTAGTCCATATTCTATATGGTATTAGATATGAGGATAGCTGGAGAGCAAGAGCCGTCCGCACACGCGTGGAACAGAAATGTGGCTTCTAAGTGGCATTTCTCCTTCACAATTTTTAACAGTGGCTGAGAAGTCATATTTATAATTTTTTGGGGTCATGTTGCTGTGAGATAAAGCTATAATCATGGTCCTTTGGAACAGAAATGTGGCTTCTAAGTGGCATTTCTCTTCACAATTTTTAACAGTGGCTGAGAAGTCATTTTAAAATTTTTTTGGGGTTTCATGCTGCTTTGAAATGCAGCAATACTACAGGTCCTATTCTAAAAAATGTTGTTTCTAATAGACATTTGTTCTTCACAATTGTCAAAAGTGGCTCATGGGTCATGTTTTGAATTTTTGGGGGCATTTTGCTGTGACATGCAGCTATACTACAGGTCCTATTCTAAAAAATTTTGTTTCTAACAGACATTTGTTCTTCACAATGGTCAAGAGTGGCTCAAGGGCGATGGTGCTGTCAGAAACAGGGATAGGTAGGACACTGTTAATGGACACATTTTGCAAAATGACTTGCTTTTGCAAGATCTTAACATAGCTATCAATCCCCTTATTGAGAAAACCCATTTAATAAATTTAAAAAAGATGAACAAAGACATGGTGGGATTCCATCAGATTTTAAAAATTTTTTTTCTAGAATTAAAGTACTAAAAAACTTGCATGTACAAAATAGCTGTTAAAAAAATTCCTCTGAATTGTACAAGGGAGGTGCAGGAAAACTTGACAGATGTAGGTTATTCCAGAGGACAGGGGAGTATGGAGCACGTTGAGAAAAATGAGAAAAAGAATGCCAAGATAAAGGGCAACCTGGGTGTACAGGAGCGTTAACCACCAGTATTTCCAAGTGAAGCTCAATTTGGTCCACACTCATACGGAGGGGCAAGCGCTACCAGGTATTGACTGTGTACAGGGGAAAGGGGCTGGAGTTCTCACACTTCCGCTTCCCGCACTCTGCTTCAGCACGACAGTTTTCGTTGCTGCGTATCAGGGATTTTAACCTGCGTGCTAAAATAGATGACGGACGCCACCCGGGGGCTCTCACCGCACCCACTGTAACTCCGGCCCTGGGTCATGCTGTGGCCCAGGACAGGTATAGTCAATGTCCAGTGAAACTAAAATGGTGGTTGAAAGACTCCTTTTTCCGGCACTTTTTTAATGTGGGGGTCATGCAGGTTTTGGGGCTCATGCTGTGGGCCAGGACAGGTATAGTCAATGTAAAGTGAAACTAAAATGTTGGTAAAAAGACTCCTTCTTACGGCACTTTTTAAATGTGGGGGTCATGCAGGTTTGGGGCTCATGCTGTGGTCCAGGACAGGTATATTTCAATGTCCAGTGAAACTAAAATGGTGGTTGAAAGACTCCTTTTTCCGGCACTTTTTAAATCTGGGGGTTATGCAGGTTTGGGGCTCATGCTGGTGGCCCAGGACAGGTATAGTCAATGTCAGTGAACTAAAATGGTGGTTGAAAGACTCCTTTTTCCGGCACTTTTAAATGTGGGGGTCATGCAGGTTTGGGACTCATGCTGTCCCCCAAAGGACAGGTTTATAGTCAATGCCCTGAAACTAAAAGGGTGGTTGAAAGACTCCTTTTTCCGGCACTTTTTAAATGTGGGGGTCATGCAGTTTTGGGGCTCATGCTATGGCCCAGGACGGGTTAGTCAATGTCCAGTGAAACTAAAATGGTGGTTGAAAGACTCCTTTTTCCCGGAATTTTTTAAATGGAGGGTCATGCAGGTTTGGGGCTCATGCTGTGGCCCAGGACAGGTATAGTCAATGTCCAGTGAAACTAAAATGGTGGTTGAAAGACTCCTTTTTCCGGCACTTTTTAAATCTGGGGGTTATGCAGGTTTGGGGCTCCTGCTGTGGCCCCCGGACAGGTTTTAGTCAATGTCCAGTTCAACTAAAATGGTGGTTGAAAGACTCCTTTTTCCACACTTTTTAAATGTGGGGGTCATGCAGGTTTGGGGCTCATGCTGTGGCCCAGGACAGGTATAGACAATGTCCAGATCAAGTAAAAGGGTGGTTGAAAGACTCCTTTTTCCGGCACTTTTTAAAATTGGGGGTTATGCAGGTTTGGGGCTCATGCTGTGGCCCAGGACAGGTATAAGTCAATGTCCAGTTCAACTAAAATGGTGGTTGAAAGACTCCTTTTTCATTTTTTTAAATGTGGGGGTCATTGCAGGTTTGGGGCTCATGCTGCGTTCCAGGGACAGGGATTATTCAATGTCCAGTTCAAGTAAAATGATGGTTCATTTTCATACTGCCTTCTGACACTTTTTAATTTGTGGGTGATGCGGGTTTTAAGGGTCATGCTGTGTACAAGAAAAGGGATACGTGAATGGTGTGTGATTTTTTTTACTGTGGCTTTATAGCCTAAGTGTTGTGCCTAAGATGTAGCAGGTATCCATTTGACTGTTGTGGCTGTTAATTACAGCTTCTCCAGCCCTGTTTGGGTGTAAGAATGAAGGTGTTGTTGCTCTCCCATAGACTTTAATGGTCATCGGAGATGATCGACTATTGACTATCGAAAACCTTATCGATGGTGGCCGACTATCGACTATCGATCGATGTCGATAGCCAACGTAATCGCTCAACACTAGTCCTAATGAAGAAAAGTGTAAGGGTTCGGTGGATTCGCTGGACCACCTCAAGCGATGATAGTTAAGCCACGCCGGGGAACGGTCTAAGTAGCCCCCGGTTTTCACCAGAGCCCGCCGCAAAGCGGGATGGACTTGCTGCGGAGTGAGGCTACCAAGTCGTGACTCCTGACGTGACTTGCTTGCGGTAGCGGCTGGGGTACTGCGTGGTACAAAATCGTAATCCAAAGGCGTAGTCAGGGACAGGCAGAAGGTCAGGGCAGGCGGCAGAGGTTCGTGGTCAGAGACAGGCAGACGGTCAGGGCAGGCGGCAAACAGGCAAGGTCAGGAAACGTAGCGGAACGGACTGGTACACGGATAATCAATTGGACTCTAAACACTTCCCCAAACTCATTGAAGCACACCAACAATCTGGCAGCGAGTGCTGGGGGCGTTATACCTTATATTGGGACCGCGCCCGGCAATAGGCCAATTACCGGGACACTGGCCCTTTAAATCTAGACCAGCCATTGCGCGCGCGCTAGGGGGCGGGCATGCGCACGGCGGCCGGGATGGACAGGAGCGGCGTGCACCGGAGCACGGCCAGGTAAGAGAGCTGGCGTGGGAACTGGAGGAACGGGGGTGGTCGCAGGGGCAGCAGCCAGGGGAACGGTCCATCTGAAGACCTTGATCCGACACAATGTACCCTAAGAAGGGCAGGGAGGTGCGCTCAAATAGACACCTCTCCAGCTTGGCATAAAGTTGGTGGTTACGGAGATGTCTGAGCACCTGGCGGACGTGGTGGCGGTTTGTATCTCTAGGTCTGGAGAAAAGATTAGAATGTCGTCCAAATAGACTATGACGCAGCGTATAGAAGGTTGGGGAAGATCTCATTGACGAAGTTTGGAACAAAAAGCCGGAGCATTGCAAAGACCAAATGGCATGACGAGATATTCGAAGTGGCCATCACGGGGTTTAAAGGCTGTTTTCCCTTTGTCGCCTTCCCGGATACGAATCAGGTTGTAAGCACCGGGAAGATCCAATTTAGAAAAAAAATTTTGCGCCCGTAGGCGGTTTAATAGCTCCCGAGTTTAAGGCGGGGTATTGATTTTTTTATGGTTATTTTATTTAGGCCACGATAATCGATCCCGGGCCGGGGGGTTCCATCTTTCTTTGTCAACAAAGAAGAATCCCGGGTCCCGGGGGCGGAGGACGACTTGCGTATAAAGCCTTTTCGGAGATTCTCTTGAATATACTCAGACATCGCCTTTGTCTCGGGGACTGAAAGAGGGTAAACTCTGCCTCAGGGAGTAGTACCGGGTTGCAGGTCAATAGGGCAATCGAAGGGCCAGTGCGGGGGCGGAGTTTCGGCTTGTCTTTCGGAAAAGACGTCGGCAAATTCCTAGTAAGGAGCAGGCATACCTGGCAGAGACTACGTAGACATTGCAGAGGCAGACCGTAGAGCAGGGCGGAGTGCCAGAAGGCATCGTGAGTGACATGCCGGGCCCCAACGAAGAATCTCGCCTGTGTTCCAGTCTAGGGTCGGAGCATGCTCTTGTAACCAGGGAAGGCCCAGAAGGATCTCAGAAGAGAACGAGGCAGCACGAGAAGTTTCACAGGTTCCTGGTGTAGCGCGCCTATCTGCAAGGTGAGGGGCGCAGTGCAGAACCAAATGGCATCACTGAGGCATTCGCCACTGACAGAGGAGACAAACATGGGTTTCTGCAGAGGGGTCACCGGAAGCCGGAACTGGGGACACCAGCGCGTGGCTGATAAAAATTACCAGCGGGACCCGAGTCCAGGAAAGGCGGTGGCCTGAAAGGTGCTGTCCAGCGAAATTCCACAAAGTACAGGAATGGTCAGATGGGGAGAGGCCGCACTGACACCTAGGGATGCCTCTCCTGCGAGCCCTAGGTGCGAGAGTTACCCGGGCGCACCGGACAGTCCCTAATGAAGTAGCCGGAACCGCCACAATAGAAACATAACTGCCTCAGACGATGCTGTGAGCGTTCCTCCTGGGTCAAGTGAGCCTTTCAACCTGCATGGGTTCGTCCTCATGAACCGTTGGTGGAGGAGGTGGAGGGCGTTGAAAGACAGGAGCTAAGCGAGGTAGCCGGCGTGGGAATTGATGTCCCAACATCTCGATGTAGATGAAGCATTGACTGATGAAGCCTCTGCACTTCTTGGGGTCCCCATCATAGCGAGAGGGGAGCCGCAGATGCAGAGAAGGTCCCGGTGCAGGAGCAGGTAGCGCCATGGCTAGGGCGCGACTGGTGTGGCGAGGGGCAGCAGCCGCAAGCGCGGGTAGACGAGCCGCAAGGTTCTGCATCATGGCCGCGAGCTGGTCAATACTCTGGCTCTGCTTGGCGACGGCCGTCGTAACGTCTCGGAGTTCGGGCAGAGGTACCCTGGCGGAATCCATGGCCAGATTGTACTGTAAGGGTTCAGTGGATTCGCTGGACCACCGCAAGCGATGATAGTTAAGCCACGCCAGGGAACGGAGTCTAAGTAGCCCCCGGTTTTCACCAGAGCCCGCCGCAAAGCGGGATGGACTTGCTGCGGCGGGAGGCTACCTGGTCTTTACCGTGACTTGTTGCGGTGGCGGCCGGGGTACTGCGGTACAAAATCATAATCCACAAGGCGTAGTCGGGGACAGGCAGAAGGTCAGGGCAGGCGCGCAGAGGTTCGTGGTCAGAGACAGGCAGACGGTCAGGTCAGGCGGCAAAAAGGCAAGGTCAGGAAACATAGCGGAACGGACTGGTACACGGATAATCAATACGGACTCTAAACACTCTCCAAACTCACTGAACGCACACCAACAATCTGGCAGCGAGTGCTGGGGGCGTATACCTTAAATAGGACCAGTTAAATAGGCCAATTACCGGGACACTGGTCCTATAAATCTAGACCAGCCGTCGCGTGCACGCGCTAGGGGGCAGGCATGCGCACGGCGGCCGGGACGGACAGGAGCGGCGTGCCCCGGAGCAGGCAGGGGAATGGCCGCGGGGGCAGCTGCGCCCGCGACCGCCGTGACAAAAAGCTTATTTCACATACTTATTTCTTCTTGCTAATTTTAATCTGAGGGTCATTTTTGCTGGTTTTGGGGTCAGGCTACTGTTAAAAGGGTGCCAGAGGTGCCAATAGGGCAGTACTCCTGTCAGTGGCCTAATAAAAAAAGGACCCAGTGATATGTTAAAAATAGGAACTAGTAATGGGTGGGGGCCCCATTTGATTTAGTTGCTTGGGGCCCTGAAATGGTTAATAGACTGACGGAAGCCTTGCCTACCGCTGCACCCCCTACAATTACGGCACTGCCAGCTGTACCTCCATGTTCCCAGTTGGGATGTTCTTGCTGCCACCACATATATGACATTTTCTTGGACCTGATGCAAAAAGTGATAGGGTCTCCTGCCAGTTACCATGTCCCATTTCCAATACCGGTGTCTTCTTATGTGTCAAAAGGGGGCCCCGTAGCAGCTGCTAGCGCTGTACCTCCTACAGCTACGCTGTCCTCATCTTTTCAGTTAGCCATTAAAAGGAATTAATTATTTTAACCTGTGAATTTTTTTCAGTGACTCTAAGAGCCAAATTTTTTTCACTAAATTGTTCCACATATCCATTTTACTATTATGGATGCTAATTACAGCTTCTCCTCAGCTTTAACTCTCTCCTCCATCCACCAGCACCTTCTCCCCGCTCTCTCCTTTGAGCAGATGACTTTGCCATTCACTTCCTACACAAGATCAAGCTTATCAGAGAAAGCTTCAGCCCGCAGTCCCCAGCGCCCTCCTCTTTATCTGCACAATGTTCTCCCTCCTTAACTTGCTTCCCCACTCTTACTCACAAAAATCTTTCCTCTCTACTGTCCAAATCAAACCTCACTACCTGTAATCTTGACCCACAACCATCCCACCTTATCCCAGACCTTAGTGCTGTTATCATCCCAGCCCTCACCCACCTTTTAAACCTATCGCTAACCTCTGGCATCTTCCCTTCCTCCTTTAAACATGCTACTATCACTCCATCCTTAAAAAACCATCCCTTGATCCCTCCTCTCTGTCCAGCTATCGCCCCATCTCACTGCTCCCTTTTGCCTCCAAACTCCTCAAGCAGCACGTCTATCATCAACTGTCCTCTCATCTCTCCACCAACTCCCTCCTTGACCCCCTACAATCCAGCTTCCGACTCCACCACTCTACCGAAAACGCCCTAAACAAGGTCACCATGCCATTACTCTGTCCTTCTCCTTTTAGATTTTGCCTTCGACACTGTCGACCATACCCTCCTGCTGCAAATCCTCTCCTCCCTCGGCATCACAGACCTGACTCTTTCCTGAATCTCCACAGGCCTCACTGACCGGACATTCCGCCTCTCTCCGTCTGGCTCCACCTCCCCCCCCCCCAGCCTCTCTCTTCCACCGTCCCACTCTACCCCTCCCCCGATCTCTCTATCTCAGTCAACGACTACACTCTCTCACTGGCTCCACAAGTCCGCTGCCTTGGGGTAATCCTCGACTTCTCTCTATCTTTCAAACCACACATTCAAGCCCTTACCTCTGCCTGCCGCCTCCACCTGAAAAATATCTCTTGCATCCGCTCATTCCTCAACTTCAACACCACAAAAATGCTTGTCCATGCCCTTGTCATCTCCCACCTAGACTATTGCAAAATCCTTCTCTGTGGCCTCCCATCTAGCACTCTTGCTCCCCTTCAAACCTTCTCAACTCTGCTGCCCGTCTTATCCACTTCTCTCCTCGCTACTCCTCTGCCGCTCCCCTCTGCCAATCCCTTCACTGGATACCCATTGCCCAGCAAATTAATTTCAAGTTACAAACCATGACCTACAAGGCTCTCCATAACCTCTCCCCTCCATACATCTCTGCCTTAATCTCCAGATACCTCCCCTTATGCAATCTCCGCTCCTCTTATCAGCTCCTCACATAACCATCTCCAAGACTTCTCTCATGCTTCCTCCATACTCTGGAACTCACTGCCCCAATACATCAGACTCTCCTCCAACAATAACCTTGTTCAAAGCAACCTGAAAATCCATTTCTTCAGGACTGCCTTCAACCTACAATAACCCTGCTGCCACTGTACTACTCCACAAAAATGTCTGCCCCCTCACCTTCTGTCTCTTTCCCCCTCATTGGAGATTGTAAGCCCTCGCTGGCAGGGTCCTCTCTCCCTCTGTTATGCCAATTGTAAGTCACTCTTCATTATCATTGTACTTGTTTGACATATGTTATGTATGTAAACCCCCATAAATGTACAGCGCCCTGGAATCAATGACCCTTTAAAATAAATAATAATAATATATGCCTAATTTATATCTGGTTGTTCTGTAGTGTATTTAATACCCACGGCTCAATTTAACCCCTTGATTGTGGGTTAATTCGCACTTAAATATAGGGTGTCTTTTTTTATTTTGTCCCATATATGCCTAATTTACATCTGGTTGTTCTTTAGTGTATTTAATACCCACGGCTCAATTTAACCCCTTGATTGTGGATTAATTCGCACTAAAATATAGGGTGTCTTTTTTATATTGTCCCATATATGCCTAATTTACATCTGGTTGTTCTGCAGTGTATGTAATACCCACAGCTTAATTTAACCCCTTGATTGTGGATTAATTCGCCATAAAATATAGGGTGTCTTTTTTATTTTGTCCCATATATGTCTAATTTACATCTGGTTGTTCTGTAGTGTATTTAATACCCTCGGCTTAATTTAACCCCTGGATTGTGGGTTAATTTGCACTAAAATATACGGTGTCTTTTTTATTTTGTCCCATATACGCCTAATTTACATCTGGTTTTTCTGTACGATATTTCATACACAAGGCTTAATCTAAGTTCTTGATTGTGCGGTAATTTGGACAAAAATACAGGGTGTCTTTACTTTTTGGTCCTCTATACACCTAAATAGCATCTGTTTTTTTCTGTACGATATTTCATACCCAAGGGTTAATTTAACCTCTTGATTGTGGGGTAATTTGGAGTAAAATACAGGGTGTGTGTATTTCTGCCACATACACGCCTGAAATCCATCAACTTCAGACCGGTGGGGGTATTTAAATCTGTGGCCAAGAGTTAATTCACTTTTTGTGGAGAATTCTGTGTCAAATCCAGTGTTTGTGTATTTCAGCCCTACATACATCTCAAATCCAGCCACTCCAGTCTTTTGGGATACTGCTATCTGTGGCAAACAGTAAATTTTTTCAATTATTGTTCTGATTCTGTTAAATTCTGATACATGTAGAGCCCCCCCAAAAGAGTGAAGAGAGTGTCATCAGTAATTTTGCATTGACGTCAATAATCATTTTGCCATTCCTTTGATCCTTCCTTTCAATTGGTCAATAATCCATTATTGCTAAAGCCAAAAAGAAACAGGAGTTGATCCCAAAAATAAGTAAATGGAATATTTGCATGTGTTCTGTGTTTTGTATCCACTCCTACTTTTGGCTACCTACTCATCTGATAATACTGATACAAACAAAAGACCATGTCATACTAGCCTTACGGCTTCTCCAAAAACACAATCGGTTGTATTTTTCCTTTTCTTTTCTTGTGACAAATTAAAAGAAGGGGAAAACCAAACATAGTGGCAACGTCATAGAGTGGTGGAGGGTGGAAACAGCATTAGAAAACCAGAGAGTGGTCAGTTGGCAGCAGCATGAATAGGCCACAGAGTGGAAAATGACAGATTGTGAGGGTGGCAGCAGCATGATTTGGCCACAGACTGGCACAAGTACACAGTGTGGAGGTGGCGGCAGCAACAGCAGCAGCATCAGGCCGGAGAGTGGCACAATGTCATTATTTTGAGGTGGCGGCAGCTAGGTGAAATAATGAGGAGGTGGCAATAACAGCAACATCAAGCCAGAGAGTGACATGGTGACATTGCCTGGAGATGACAGCAGCAGCATGAGGAGACCTGAGTGGTGAGGTGGCACTAGCATCAGAAGGCTACATAATGGCCTAGTGAGGAGGTGGGTGGCAATACCAGTCCCTTGTTAAGATGTGGGTGGTTGAAGGAGCAGCTGGCAGCAGATATGTGGCATCAGGCAGGTGGCAGCATCAGAATAGTAGCTGAGTCAGGTAGCCAAAAGAATCCAGGGTTCAGGGTCTGCTCCAGGTGCTGCTGCTGGTGGGAACCTAAATCACTAGGGGGTGAAGAAAGCTGCTCATCAACAGCTCCAGACTCAAGTTGCTGCTGATGAAGCTGGTGCTGCTCGTAACCCACCATACCTCCACAGCAGCTGTGGCAGTGGTACATGAGCACTGATGAACCACCCAGTCAGACCTGCTAGAGGATGGACAATGGCGCAGATAGGGAGCAGCCAACTGATTACATAGGACGACTCTATAGTACTTGAGTTTGTCCTCCGTCTTGGCAGGTGAAAAAATGCCCCCATTTGGGACCGATAACGAGGGTCCAAGAGGCTGGAGAGCCAGAAGTCATCCTTCTGCCGGATGGTGACAATTCAGCTGTCACTAGCCAGGCAAATCAGTGCGGAGGGCCATCTGTGCAAGTGACTCTGAGTGACTCCCTGCCTCCATCTCCACTGTATACTGCCACGGTGTGTTTGGGTCATCTGCCTTGTCTTCCTAATCCTCCGGCTGCTCCTGCTCCTCTCCTGTCACCTGAATAAAAAAACACTCATTGCGCCAGACACTGCTTGTGCTCCAGTGTCTTCCTCCTAATCCTCAAGTTCAGCCTCCGCTGGACTCATATGGCCGTGAGATGTAGTCGCCACGTCTCCAGTCCCTTGACCAGACAGATATTGCAGCATCTGGTCCAGGACATGACGTTATTCATCCCGTAGTCCTTGCGACTGACAAATATGGTGTCCTCCTAAAAGGGCCTCAGGCAGGTGTCTCTCATGAGCTGCCACTGGCTGACGTCAAAATTACACAGTGGAGTACTCCTGTCTACTTGGATCATCAAAAAATAGTTAATACCCTTTCTCTGTTCCTCAGTTTCTCCCTGCTCATCAATTTCCCCCTGTTCATCAAGTTCCCCCTGTTCATCAAGTTCCCCCTGTTCATCAATTTCCCCATGTTCATCAATTACTCCATGTTCATATATTTCTCCGTGTTCATCAATTTCTCGCTGTTCATCAATTTCTGTTTTTCTCTGTTTATAGTTTTTCTGTTCTGTTTAGCTCAAGGAGGGTGTGCTTGGCGGTGTAGGAATGGCAGACGTGCTTGAAAAGTTTCCTGGCCAGTTCTCCGAACGGTGCAGAGTCCACCACTTGAAAAGGGAGGGACAGCAGTACCACCAACTTGGACAGGAGCACGGTCAGCTTCTGCACTTAGGGATGGCAAGACACATACTGCTGTCTCTTGGCAATCGTCTCGGTGACTGACTGCTGGCACCATGAGTGTCGAGGAGCTGGAGTATCTGGACCGGTAGATGATGGAAAAGACAGGGAGTTGTCTTCGGCAGAGGTGGTGAAGCTTCGACTGCCTGATATGGGAGGCGTGCCACTGGGTGCTGCTGCTGTTGCTGTGACAGGATGAGAAACGTTTCTCCCAGGCCACTGTATGGTGACGCTGCATGATGTTGATGCAGGGCTGTGGTACCAACATTAATCACGCTTTACTTTCTGCCCACAGATTCGACATACAGCCATGTTCGCCTCCTCTGGTGTCTTGTCAAATAATTGGCACACCGCTGAGTAGGTGATTTTACCAACAATGCTCCGCACTGACTGACTGTTACTGCTGCTGCCCTGGTGAGCCCCTGTGCCGCTATTTTCCCGGGACCTGCAAAGTGGGGGGGTCTAAATCGTGGCTGTCGGGCCCCCAACCTCCCACTGTGCCACCCTGCCCTCCCAGCCACATACCACTTGCGGGCCGCCACTGCCTGAATGCAACTCCCACCCTTTCTCCCAATGATAATGTGAAGCCCTTGCTTCCAGGGCCGGGGGCAAGGGGGCCCCTTCATCCGAGCAGAAAAGGGGGACAAGGAAGAGGGAGGGGCTGAATTTTCCATTTTGGGGGCCCCTTTTTGCCTTTTTTAACTAGAGCACCAAATCCTTACCCGCCAGCTTGCTTTACTCGGCTCCATGTGCGATCGGCTACTCGTTTTTGTTTACCCGTCCCCCGCCATCCTCCCCAATGGTGTCGCGTACAAAGCCAACCGCTTGCAACATAACCCCCCCCTGCCCCCTGTCCCCATCACTACTTCCTGCTTCTGCAAAAACATGATTCTTTTTCCCCCTCTTGTTTCCCACTTCCTAAATAGTTGGTCCCCATTGTATATGGCAAGAGGACCGCACTAGTAGTTCTTGGGGGTGGGAAAACGAACGGGGACAGATGTGGATTTAGGACAGGTGTGGCCCCAAAACCCCCCGGGCCAGGGCCAACTTTGGTTGTGTCGCAAAATTTTTCCCCACCCTTGGGTGGGTCGGATGTCAACTGGGGGAAGTGGATGGTTATCAACCTTCAAAAAGCGTTGCCTTGGGGGGTCAACACACGGCGTAGATGCAACGGGAACTGTGGCCTCGGGGTGACCCCCCCTGTGAGTTCCCCTTTCTGTGCCGGACCTGTCCCCGGGTCCCGGGAAACCCACATTGGTTTTTTGACATATTTTAGTATCTTGGCCCCCAACTGGTTATTTCCACGCGCTGATGTTACCTTGTCAGGTGCATTCCCATTCAGTTTTTGGTCAGTTTTTTTCCCCTCTAATGCCCAGGGAAAAGAAGAGTGAAGCGATTCTAAGAGCGGGGGCTGTCATCTGTGTCATACTAAAACACAGCATTGTATGAAGACCAAACCACACTCCCTATGTATATTTGAGCATGGCACAACGTTCTACAACACCCTACCGGCTCTCTGCAGCCAGGAAATAACTGTTTTTTAATGCGATTCGCCGCAAATAAATGAGTCTAAACGATTTTTATCGAAAAAATTCAGCGAACTCGGCGAATCGCATTTTTGTGAAATTCGCCCATCTCTAATTGTAATGTACACTTTTTTTCAACTTGACAAAGCTCTGCGCCCTGCGTCTTCCATCTGTTAAAATTAAATGCATAATTGACAGAAAGTGCAAAAATTGACACTATTTCAATGTATGTTACACATCTGTCCACCTATATGAGTCAATTAACACGTTAACACATCTGTTTTTACCTGCGTCAGAATGAATCAGTCATCCGTTCAAAAAAAACAACGGATGACAGATCTGTTGTGACGGGAGGGAAGATGAATGCGCTAACGTGTTCATTGACTCATATAGGTGGATGGATGTGCAGTGTACAATGACGTAGTGTCTGTTTTTACACTTTCCGCCAAATGTGCGTTTAATTGTAACAGATGGAAGACGCATGGTGCTGTGCTTTGTCAAGCTGAAAAAAAACTTGTACGGTGTTAAAAAATAGGAACTAGTAATGGGTAATTTGATTTAGCTTCATGGGGCCCTGAAATGGTCAATAGATGGAATGTTCTTGCTGCCACTACATATATGACATGTTCCTATGTCCTGGTGCAAAAAGTGATAGGGGGCTCCTTCCAGTTACCATGTGCCATTTCTAATACCGGTGTTTTCTTTTGTGTCAAAGGGGCCCTGTAGCAGCTGCTAGTGCTGCCCCTCCTATAGTTACACTGTCCTCATCTTTTCAGTTAGCCATTGAAAGGAATGAATTATTTTAGCCTGTGAATTTTTTTGTGACTCTTAGAGACCAATTGTCTTCACAACTGTTCTATATATCCATTTTACTCTTATGGAAGGAAATTGTTGCTTCTCCTCACCTGTGTTAGTATAATTAACCTGAACATCATCTCTCATTGACTTTAATAGGGTTCGGCTTTGGTCCGAATTTCTAAAAAATCAGGGATCGTTCCGAACGTGAATATTTTAGTGCTTGCTCATCTATATAGGCTACCTGTACAAAAAGTGGTAGAATTTCTTTGTGGGGCACAAATAGGGGTCACTTTTATTGAGTATCACACTATTACTATCTAAAGCACCACAATATTGAAAATTATTTGTTGAGTGTCATTTTTCTCAGCAATGCTGTTTGTGTGACATGTGTGGAGTAACTACTGTATAGTTATGTCACCATTCTTTATGACGCATATTTGTAGACACTGTCTAAGACAGCAGGTATGGCAAAATAGGCAAATAGATGGAAAATATGTTTTACAGAGTATAGTGTTTATATATTACCCTATGTATAGTCACTAATGTTGGTGCTATTTTTGGTTTATGTGTAGTGGTTTCATACAACTATAGGATGGGAATATTATTGCGTTACTTTGTAGCTATAGTGATAGTAGTCACGGTTGCGTTAGTTAGTGTTTGTAAACTACATTTTGTTTAATAACTGTATGGATGTAATATTTTATCTCTGCATTGTGACAATATTTGATTCTGGTATAGTAGTTTTCTTAAATACTGATTGATGTAAAATTGAAGGGGTTTTCTTACCACCAGTGGCGTAGCTACAAGGGTTGCAGCAGTCACAATTGCAACCGGGCCCCTGTGCCAGAAGGGGCCCCGCAGGCCCCCCTCACTACACGACTGCCTTGTTGAATGCCACAGAGCCAGCGAAGTATCAGCGGAGCTCTGCACAGTTCAGGGAAGTAACAGCCTCCATTATCATAGCTCTGCCCCCAAGACAGAGGAGCTACAGTCACCTGATGAGAGAGCAGGAAGCTTCTTTTTAGACAGAGCCTGGAGGGGAGACGGATGGGACAGAGCAGCCTGATACGTGCAGGTAAAGCTGCTCTCCCCGCAGGTGGAGTAAATTAAAGTGTGCTGTCGGGAAGTTGTTCTAGTGACAGTGATTTAGTGACTGGAGCTCTGTGCTCAGTGATAGCTATCTGTGAATGAGAAATCTGATCCTGCACCGACTGCAGAGCACGGAGCTCAAGTCACTAAATCACTGTCCCTTAAAGGAGTTTTATCGTTTGAGCTGCTCGTGCTGTTCAGCTAATTCTCTTAGATTGAGTTTGAAATCCAGGGGCGTGTCTCTCCTGTCAGCAGACGTGTCTCTCTTCACTGAAAAACTGTGACATCATCATTCTGAGTTAGGCAGTAGAAGCAGAAGGTTGTCTGGATATAACAGCTCTGTAGACTCCTGCATGCTTATGTCTGCAACCTTCAGGCTCCACAAACTCCAGCAAGCACCTATTATATCTCTTAGTTTTCACACAAATTACACTGAAAGCCAGCAGCTCTTACTTCTGTTCTAGTGGTGTTCACCCAAATTGTACTGACAACAGGCAGAGACCTTTACTCAACTACAAGGACAAATGTCAGCTTCAAGTAAAGATCTCTGCTTGCTGTCAGTGACATGTGAGTGAAAACAACGGGGGGAGAAGCAATCAGCTTTGAGAGAAGATCCTGCTCAACCTGTAACTAACTTGGGCTGGTAGTGTAGTGGTAGAGCTTTGTCTTTACAAGGAAGAGGTTTGGCGTTCTAGTCCCTCAGAGTATCCCCCCCCCCCCTAAATTCTACACATATGTAGAGAGACCTAAAATATATATGTCAGTCTCTATAATGATGTATATACACATACATAGCTCCCCTATATCCTGTCTCGTCCCCCAGAGTTTATGCATTGTATCACGTATGTTGGAAGTGCCTGGTGTGACTGTGAAGATGGGACACTATGTAGGGGAGCTTTGTGTGTGTTTAAAAATAAAATTATAGATGTTTATGCATATATTTTCATATCTTTACATATGTGTACAATTTATAAAAGAAAAAAAAAAAAAAACTACTGATGGGGCTTGAACTCCCAACCTCTCTCTTGCAGAGCTGATCAGCTATGCATTACACTACACATACAGCTTGTACAAGTGCTGTGTGGAATTCTTATGTTATACACTACAGATGATGATGTCAGAAGGAGGCGGGGCTTCCATTAGATCTGAGGAACAGAACGCCCTCTTTTCAAAGTAGCAGCTTAAGGACTGGACCTGTGAGGAGGTGAATCAACCTCTTGACAAAAGTCCTTTGAACAGGCAGTAATTGCCCAGATCCTTCACCCTAGAGCTGAGATGTATATAGAGCCAGCAGACCTTGGTTTTACTATCGATTTTAACAGCTCAGAGGAGAGTAAACACAGAGTGTGCAAGCAGCCAATCACAGCGCAGGGGGCCGTGGCCGGGATGTTTCCTGTCTAGGGGCGTATCCCAACGGGCTGAATGAAATTTCAGCCAGCCAATCACAGTGCAGGGAGCGTTTCTAGGGGCGGGAAACGTCCAGGGAGCATGTCCGACCAGCAACAGCAGAAATAGAACACAGATTTACAGAGAAGCTCATATCTGCTAAACCAAGTGACAGAGGTAATGCAAAGTAATTACAAAAGTGCTTATTTTTACTGTCCCCAAAATCTGAGACATGATCTTTGTAACGATAAAACCCCTTTAAATATACATAGAGCTTCAGCTGGTCAGTGAGAAAAACCACATTTAAATATTTAAATAAAAGATTAAACAGAAAACACAAATCCTCAATTAAAAAACACTTTAGTAAAAAAAAAATATATATATAAAAATATAAAAAAGTCACACAAAACAAGAATCACTGTATCCATAATGCTCCAATCTATAGAATTATTGTGTTTTTTAACCCCTTCCCACTGTAGCCTGTTTTTCTTTACATTCATTTTTCCATCCCTGCCTTCCTAGAACCATAACTTTTTTATTTTTCCACCTACATAGACACATGAAGGCTTTTATTTTGCTAGAAAGTCCGACAAGGACAAGATGGACTTTCAATTGGTTTTATTCATATTCCCATAGAATATACTGAGAAACAGCAAAAAATTGTAAGTGGGGCAAGATTTGAAAAAAATTTACTTGCAGTTTTTTTTTTTACGCCATTCACTCTCCGGTATAAATGATTCGTTATATGTATTCTACAGGTTGATACGAATCCGGCAATACCAAACATGTAGGGTTTCCGTTATGTTTTGGTGGCTAAAAAAAAAAATCCAAAGATTTTCTATTTTTGAAATTTGAGCCACAGCACCATTTTGTGCGAGCTATAACAATTTTGTACTAACACCTACGGGCTGAAGTGTACTTTTTATTGCTAGCAGTTTGGAATTCATGCAAGTTTTTTGATAAAATTTATTCCAATTTTTATGGAACGTGGAAAAGTCAATTTTGGTGTTTGGAATGTTTTTCTTCTACAGTATTCAGCATACGGGATAATGATGTTATATTTTAATAGATCGGACTTTTTCAGACTTGGCGACACCAAATATCTGTAACTTTTTTATTTTTTATTTATTTGTTAAATGGCAAAAGGGACGTGATTTGAACTTTTAATATTTCTTTTTTTTTTACACTTTAAAACATTAATGCATTAGGGTGTACAAAGATGGTGGTTTTACTACTTCCTACCTGGGATCAGAAGTAGCAAAATCAAAAATATGTCGGCGATGGAAGCCTTCACAAGGCTTACAGCTGCCATCTTAACCGATTGGGATCCTGATCAGGGTTAAACAGAGTGGGATGGTGGTGCATTTATCCCGCCCTGTAACCGCAGAGTGTTAGTTGCAAATGTCAATTCTTGGTCCGAAAACTATAGGGTGTGATCCTGCATCCAGAGATGCAGCTGCATGTGAGATATGTGTTGGATCCGATTAGGATCCGATCGACGCTGTGTTTTTGGATGCGATTTTCGGATCCAAAATCGGATCCAAAAATGCCATGTGAACGGTCCTTAAGAAGTCAGGACCAGCAGCTGTAAAGAGCCCTTGTCTGGAGAGAGGGGGCCCAAACTGAAGCTTTGCACCAGGGCCCTTGAGCCTTTAGCTACATCCCTGCTTACCATGCTGTCTCACTGAACCACAGTCCGCTTCTGACTCACTCTTCATGGTCTGACTGTGGGCGGGTCTACAGCAGTGATTGGTATATCAGCTCTGCTATTCCTAGCTATTCTTGTTACAGTGAAATGAGTGCTGGAGATTTATAATTTGTAGTGCACAAAGCTACTGAGCTCCAAATTTTGTCATTAACTTATGTAAACAAGCTTCTATGCTAGAGATAAGACTCAACAAGGATTGACAGTTTGGACAGCGGCAGATTGGGGCAATCAGATAAGAGAGAGCAGAGAAAGGTGGTCCATAGCCAAAAGAAGATAAAGGCTGACATTTCCCAACACGCCAACGCCAGTTTTTTGGCCTATATTGTGCTAAAACCACTTTTGACACCATATTTTGGATGTAAATGAACTGTCATACACAAAAACTAGGCACATTATATGCCGGGACTGACACACTGTAATGTGCCTAAAAGTGATGAACTGTGCACCTACATAACACACTGCGCCTATTGAGGTTCATAGCACATCATTATAAGTGTATATGTGTTAGGCGCATTATAAGTATGTGTTAGGCGCATTTCATATACTTGTAATGATAAGCTATGCGCCTCCATGTGCGATGTGCCTCGATAGGGCCATTACATATGTTTCTAATGATATGCTATGTGCCGTGATTTGCACTAATCATGGCACAAAACATTTAATTGGTAGAGTATGTAATGCCCCTATCGAGGCACATCGCGCACGGACGTACATAGTTTATTATTACAAGTATATGAAATGCGCTTAACACATACTTGTAAAATGTGAAATGCCCCTAACACATATACACTTGTAATGATGTGCTATGCGACTCAATAAGTGCATTGCGTTATGGGGACGCACAGCGCATTATGTTTACTATGCAAGGTATACCTGACACCAGATTTTTGATAGGGTCAGACTTTCTAGCACACTTTACACTTATTTAATGCGGCCTGAAAACTGACGCAGCACCGCCAATTTTCGGACGACTCACCCAATATCCTTATCTCCTGAATAAAGCAAAATCAAAACAGAAATGTATTTAGTAATAGTCTTCAATTATCTTTCCCTACAGGCTGAAAGCTAATCATTGTGGTGAGAAAACCTCTTTAATCAATTTGTGTGTGTTCTAGAAGAGATAAAGATCTGGAGCTATACTTATTGTTAGAAAAATAATTCACAGCATTATGTCCCTTCACTTTCATAATTTAATGAAAATTACTTCAGATATTTTTGTTCAATTTATGATGTTTATCTTGCTCTTTGATGTAGTTGTTCACTACTGTTCTCTGCAGTTAGTTATGTTCTCTCTATAGACTGCGTACGATTGCATAAGATTGCTTTCTAACGTAGTACATTATGCCTGTATCTATTATGATGCATGGTTTTCTTATGTATCTTATTATTCATGTACATGCAGCTCTCTTCCATCTAAATAAACATATTTAAAAAAAAAAGAATGCACCTAGATATAAACATTGGATAGCTGCATAACTCAGCATGCAGTTATGGTGTGAATGATTCCAACCATCTTCTGATTAGACACTGGGGGCGACATGTATGAACGGGGCTGCACCAGATATCTGCCGTCTTTTCAGTCCGATATCAGGCACAGCCCCGTTCATACATTTTTAAATCTCCCGCACGCCACTCTCGGGCGCATTACAAATCGCAAGCGGCAGACAGGAAGCACTAGAACCGTAGCAAAGCTACATATTTGTAGCTTTGCTGCGGCATATCTGGGCGCATTACATCTGGAACAGGTAGAGCACTTTCAAAGTTGTTTACCTGAGCCAAAAATGTCGCCCGAACGCTGGAATACACCTGATTTATGACTCGCTGTATAGCGAGTTCATAAATCAGGTGCATTCTACACTAATGCTAGGCGCATGAAATTTGGCATGTTGACGCCAAATTTCATACATGTCGCCCTGGGTTTTGCTACAAAAGGACATATGGTTTTTTTTCCTTCTGCCCTTTAAAAAAGGTCTCAGAATTTATTTTCAGGTAATACATTTTTTGTGCGTGATTTTTGATTTCTAGACATGCCTCTGCAGTGCATTCAAAGGCATTTTGCCTGATTTTCAAATTTTTTTTTTACTGTGCCCAGGGGCGTAACTTTGGTTCAAAAAGTGGGGGGCACCAATTTTCCTTCTCATCCCCTTTCTTCCTATCCCTCCCTCCTTCTCTGGCCTTCCCTTTCACTTTCCCTCCCTTCCCTTCATGGCTGTGGAGTCGGCAAACCAAAGCCCTGACTCCAACTCCTCAATTTCTCAAACATCCGAATCCGACTCCTGACTCCGACTCCTGACTCCCTCATACATGGCGCATGTTTAAGTGACAACTTTACTGTAGTAAAATGGTAACATCAGGCTGTTTATCACCCTATGATACAATAATCAAGCTATTTAGGTAGAACAGACACTGATAAGCAAAAGGGTAACAATGTTTTGATCTTTTGAACACTTCTGGGTGGAGTTGAAGAAAAAGCTGTATTTGTATCCAAGTCCAGTATGCACCAACATTGGGAATGTATAGAAGAGACCTGGGATCAGAGACCTGGGATTTTGGTCAAGATATGCTTGAATCTGATCCACAGCCGAGAAGGATTCAGGCAGTGCTGATAACCAAAGGTGGATTTCCGAAATGCTAACAAAATTATACAAATTAACATTTTGATTTTTAGGAGCAAAACAGTAACAATGCAGTTACAGGAAAGAATCTGCAGAACTAAGCAGATGCTAAATACTTGCAAGTCAAATTTATGTATAAGATCTGTAAGATGACTGTATATAAAATTACAGTAGCCTCATATAAAGCTGTAGTGGATGGTGAGATATGGAGCCTGAAAGTCACAAGTTCAAAACATTGTTACCATTTTGCTTGTTAGTGTAAAATATATTTATTGGATATGAAAACAAAAAAAAAATGTAAATATGCAAAACACTACAGGAACATTTGTGGAGTCTCTGAATTTGTTCTGAGAAATAATATTGCCTCCATGAGATCCTGCATACATGACCTCACATCTGATCTCATTATTTCCAGGCTAGAGAATGGCCTCTCTACACTAACTTGGATTGGGGGCAAAGCGGTGACTACAGGGGCAACATCTCTCAATGTCAGGGTATAAAGAAATTGCCTTAGCCACAGTCAGTTTAGATGAATGGTTGGACTCTTCTACTGAAAGCAGGTGAAAAATTTTGCTGAAATCTGTTTGCCATGGGAGCGGAATCTTTTCCCCTGGTGGCAGCACTTTGCCTGCTCCATGTCATCAATTACCCTCCTCATGTGATAAGGCTGAAGATATGGGAGCAGTAGCAAGGGCAAGACCAAATTCATCTTGCTCTTTGCACTGCATCGAACTAACTGGACCAACTTATTATATATTTTGGGAGTCGGTCCATTTTATGACAACTCCTACTCCTGAAAAAATAGGCACCGACTCCACAGCCCAGCTTCCCTTCTCTCCCCTCCTCTCCCTGCAGCAAAGTGGCCGTCTCTAACACAGCTAAGAAGTCTGAGGGAGTGCTGGGAGCTCCCCCAGCAGGTCTGGTCGGAGTTCTTATGGACTCACTGTACCCCAGAGATTAGATTACACCATACCCCAGAGATTACATTAAACAATATCCCAGAGATTACATTCCTCACTATAATCCACAGATTACATTACACACTGTACCCCCGAGATTACATTACACTGTACCTCAGAGATTACTACATTACCCACTGTACCCCAGAGATAAGTTTACACACCGTACCCCAGATATTACTGCATTAATCACCGTACCCCAGAGATTACATTACACACTGTACAACAGAAATTATATCACACCATACCCCAGAGATTATTACATTATACCCTGTGCCCCAGAGACTAACTACATTAGACAAGGTACCCCAGAAATTGTGTGTGTATATATACATATATTGAACATAGACACACTCCACACTTAGGGTGGGTTCACATGACGGTTTTTCGGCACTGACAGTGTCGTTTGCTTGTTGGAAATTTGGCGATTGCAAACGCAGAGTTCCAACGAGCAAATGACCCAGACTGCACAAGGCAGATTTCTCCCTCCTATCCATTAGTGCTGTTTATGCATAAAACACCTTAAAAAATTCTTTGTAGGTGCTGACAGTACACACCGAAAATACTCGAGTAAAATCAATGTCATCTAAACAACAACACTGATTTTATACAGGGTGTAATGTAAATCAGTTTCCTGCCGGATTTGACGCCGGTTCTGAGGCAGATCCAGCACTGAATCCGTCCTGGAATCAGCACTCATATCTTCTGCATGAATGTATCCTTAAGGTATGTTCACACGGCGTATAGCGGGGCACACTGTGCATTCTGCTATCTGCCTGGTGTTTTAGAAGTACACGCTGGCCAGTCCACACGTCTAAAATTCTGCGGGGCTAACCCCATTCACTTTAATTTTCCCCGGCGCGTAAGTGCAGAGAGGAAGTGACAAGGCTAGACACATGGCTGTACAGTAAATACACATCTCACATATACAGTACATACCCTACTCATATGCACACACAATGCCTAGCACCATTGTCCCCTCCTTACCTGTCTCCTGTAGTCTGGTGCAATTGGCATTTGGCAAGAGCTTCTCTTCTTCGCTGAAGCATTGGGGAAGTGGTATACAATGGGAAGGAAAGATACAGCCCCAGATACAGAGTGTGCTGGACTGTTAGCAGCGTTCTAATTGGTGAAGCAGCCCCTGCTGACTTCTGCTCTACCAATCAGAACTGCTCTCACTCTGCACTGACACTTGAGGCTGCTACCTGCTCTGTCCCCCAAGATGCACCGAAATATATGAGGCAAAGGATTAACTTCTTCCTCCTATGTGCTCTGCTCTCCCCACTTACCCTATTCTCATGCTTTCATATGGATTTTTTTATCGAAGTGGCTAAAAAGTGGGGGGACCATCCCCACCTAGAAAAAAGTGGGGGGGGGGGGGCAGTCCCCTCCGTACCCCCCTAAAGTTACACCTATGACTGTGCCTGTTACTTGACCTGAACATTACTAGTCAGCTATCAAACTATTATTACTAGAAGTAGTGTAAGGGACACTAACAGCTCAGCAATTTGTTCAGGACACTCTGTGCCATGTGTGGCTTACATTTTTTAGCAGGATAATGCCTGGCCACACACATCAAAGATTCCCCAGGAATGTCTCTGCCACATTTCAACACTTCCTTGGTCTGCCAGCTTGCCAGATTTATTACCAATTGAACATTTATGGAGATATTTGGAACTCCAGCTTTGGCAACATATGAGTAGGATTTACAGGCCCAACTTTAAGGGCATGTCCCCATGGCACGGGTTTGCGGCCGGTTTTTCAGACAGTTTGCGGTTTTGCAGACATCTGAAAAACCGGCCGCAAACGAGCACAACGGGCTCCTATGGAAAACCTGTGCAGCAGTCCCCACTGCACGGGTTTTTCCGCCCGCGGGCCGCCCGACCGGTATTTATCCATTACGGTGTAAACGGGCCCTAACAGTACTGCAGGCTGCCATATGGAACCTGTGTGCCTAACTACGTTTCATTTTGTTTAAAGGCTAAAAGGCAGTTCAATAGGGTAATAGAACCTCTTTTCAATTACACATACTGTAATCCCTTACATTTATCATGAAATTCACACATACAGTGAAGAAAATAATTATTTGATCCCTTGCTGATTTTGTAAGTTTGCCCACTGACAAAGACATGAACAATCTATAATTTTAAGGATAGGTTAATTTTAACATTGAGAGATAAAATATCCAAAATAAAATCCAGAAAATCACATTGTATAAATGATATAAATTTATTTGCATTTTGCTAAGTATTTGATCCCCTACCAACCATTAAGAGTTCTGGCTCCTACAGACCAGTTAGATGCTCCTAATCAACTTGTTCCCTGATTTGAAGATAGCTGTCTTAAATAGTTACCTTTATCAAAGACTCCTGTCCACAGACTCAATTGATGAGTCAGACTCTAACCTCTGCAACGGGCAAGACCAAAGAGCTTTCTAAGGATATCAGGGACAAGATCATAGACCTGCACAAAGCTGGAAAGGGCTACAAAACCACAAGTAAGATGCTGGGTGAGAAGGAGACAACTGTTGGTGCAATAGTAAGAAAATGGAAGAAATACAAACTGATTGTCAATTGAAATCGATCTGGGGCACCATGCAAAATCTCACTTCTTGGGGTATCCTGGATCATGAGGAAGGTGAGAGATCAGTCTGAAACTACACAGGGGAGAACTTGTTAATGATCTCAAGGCAGTTGGGACCACAGTCACCAAGAAAACCATTGATAACACACTACACTATAATGGTTTGAAATCCTGCAGTGCCCACAAAGTCCCCCTACTCAAGAAGGCACATGTGCAGGCCTGTCTGAATTCTGCCAATGAACACCTGGATGATTCTGTGAGTGATTGGGAGAAGGTGCTGTGGTCAAATGAGACATAAATTGAGCTCTTTGGCATTAACTCAACTCACCGTGTTTGGAGGAAGAAAAATGCTGCCTATGACCCAAAGAACACAGTCCCCACTGTCAAGCATGGAGGTGGAAACATTATGTTTTGGGGGTGTTTCTCTGCTAAGGGCACAGGACTACTTCACCGCATCACCGGATAGAGCCATGTACCGTAAAATCCTGAATGACAACCTCCTCCCCTCAGCCAGGACATTAAAAATGGGTCATGGCTGGGTCTTTCAGCAAGACAATGGCCCAAAACATACAGCCAAGGCAACAAAGGATTGTCTCAAAAAGAAGCACATTAAGGTCATGAAGTGGCCTAGCCAGTCTCCAGACCTTAATCCCATAGAAAACTTATGGAGGAAGTTGAAGCTCTGAGTTGGCAAGCGACAGCCTGAAAATCTTAATGATTTAGAGATGATCTGCAAAGAAGAGTGGACCAAAATTCCTCCTGACATGTGCGCAAACCTCATCATCAACTACAAAAAAAGTCTGACTGCTGCGCTTGGCAACAAGGGTTTTGCCACCAAGTATTAAGTCTTGTTTGCCAGAGGATCAAATACTTATTTCTCACTGTAAAATGCAAATACATTTATATAATTTATACAATGTGGTTTTCTGGATTTTATTTTAGATATTCTATCTCTCAATTTTAAAATTAACCTACCCTTAAAATTATAGACTGTTCATGTCTTTGTCAGTGGGCAAACTTACACAATCAGCAAATTATTTCCTTCACTGTATAACGTTTCATTCATTTCCAAAAATGCTTATCAGATGTGGGTTTTTTGTCAATGAGTATCTTATCAGAAACTTCCCTCACCTTTAAGACATACAAAAATTTTTTTTGTTCTGAGAATTTTGCTGTTGATCAAACAATTGCAATCAAATAATTTTTTACCATTAAACAGAAAAGAAAGTGTTATTCCTGATTCTGTCCTAGAGACTGATGTCACTTTATGCATGGCAACATCTCTGTCACCAAGAAAAACACTAGCAATTAGAAAATGATAAATGTGTTGCTCTTTGTACTGCAGTCCTAGGTGTTGTGAAAAATTTTCCCAAAAATTATGTGCTAAAGTATTCTTTGTGAAAAAATGCATTTACATTAGCTGTTTCCATGTAAAGTAATTCAATTTTGAGAGCCCTTTATGATAGTCCGGGCATTGCTGGATGGAGGACAGAGGCTTATATCCAGTTTAATATTTTTTTAGGCTATGTGTTTCAGCACTGAACAGGTACCTTCCTCAGGCCATAATAGAGATGTACACACAATAGTAAACATACATACATACATAAAACACTGAAGTCCTAAGGACAGTACCTGTTCGGTCATGACCTAAAACAAACTGGATATAAGCCTCTGTCCTCTTGATGTCAATGTAGTGGCTGCCTTTGTTGCATGACTGGCTCAAAGGAGGAGCTAGATTAAAACTGCTTAAGCTACTGTACAATGTTGTTCGTGTTTTATGCACGTCTACCAGTTTGAGTTTTCTACCTATTCTCTCCTACATCTTGAAGTCTCTGTACTTTGGCACATCATCTTTTTTGATTTCCCAGATAGGTCATTATGACAGTCTGGCTCTAAAATGAAGGGTTCAGGTTTATAAGCTCTTTTATGGTCCTGTTCAACAATTGTAACCTGTGCCCAGCAGTGCCGGCACACTAACTTGCTTCAGAGAAGAGGAATCCAGTCACACTACAGACATTGATGGCATAGCACTAGGATATGCCATAAATGTCTGATAGATCCAGGTCCCAACTCTGAGTCTCGCACCTATCTCCTAAACGAACCCCGAAATCTCTCTCTTCTGAGTTTAGCCGAGTGGTGATGCTTAGTGTTGAGCGATTATTATCGACAAAGTTGAAATCGGCATGGTATTTACGTTGATGGGAAAATTTTTTAGATCCCCAAAATTTTAGGTTAAAATCTGTGCTAATCTATTAATATGCCCATTTTCTGCGCTTCCTGTCTTTTTGGCGGCCAGCAAACAGCTTACAAAATAGAGCAGGGTGGATGTGTGCCCCGACTCATGATGGAATTGTATGGTTGCGATTGGCGGGAAAAAAATCACAGCCCCTCGTTTTACATAGAACAGCCCTTCCTGTTCTGCATGTGTGTCAGTGTTCATGCAGTAGGACTTTGCGCTCCCCTCGTCCAAACAGCTCAAAAACAGCTCAGCGTTTCCCCAAAGACATTTAAATTTAGTGGAAAACAAGGGGAGGGGGTTTTTGGGTTAGTTAGGCAAAAAGGTTTTTGAATTTTAAAGGAGCATCTACCGTTAAATCACGGAGAGGAGCGGGGGGGGGGGGCGGGCGAAACAGACAAGCTCTTAAAGGTACTGGGTATTGTACGCCAAAACTTTGTTTAGACAGCATTGCCCTTTTATTAGGATACAGATTTTTCTAGTAACTGCAGGTTTTTGTTAGGTGAAAAACTCCCTTTTTTTTTATCCCGTAAAATTTTTAGAAAGGTTTTCTTTTTCCCTTTGCCCATCCAGCTTTTTTTTTATATAGCCCCCTTGCAGTTAAATTTGAATACAGCAATTTTTAGTTACCACAGGTTGATAGGTGCCAAAAAAAACCTTTTAATATCCGTTCATTTAGACGGTGTTTTTTTTCACTTTTGGGCAGTAAAACTTTGTTGTAGATCTACTTTGCAGTAAAATTTGAAAAGCAATTTTGTGTCCCACAGGAAAATTGAAAAGGTGCCAAAAATACCTTTTATTACCCCCATACATTTTAGACAGGTGTTTTCTTCAATTTTGGATCAACTTTGTCAAGGGCTACTTTGCAGTTAAAATTTGAATACAGCAATTTTAAAAGAAACCACAGGGTGAATTGTGGGGCCCCAAAAAATCCTTTTATTTTGGGGAACATTTCAGACAGGTGTTTTTTTTACTTTTGGTCATTATAGCTTTGTTAAGATTTACTTGCAGTTAAATTTGGGAAAACAGCAATTTTTTAGTCACCAAGGGTTTTAGGGGCCAAAAAATACCTTTTATTTCCGATACATTTCAACGGTGTTTTATTTTTACTTTTGGTCAGTCAAGCTTTGTTGAAGATTATTTGCAGTTAAATTTTTGAATACAGCAACTTTGAGTCACCACGGGGAATTGATAGGTGCCAAAAAATACCTTTTTTTATCCCCTACACATTTCAGACAGGTGTTTTTTTTTCATTTTGGTCAGTCAAGTTTGGTGATAATCTACTTTGCAGTTAAATTTAATACAGCAAATTTTTGGAATCACTACAGATTGATTGGGGGCCCAAAAATACCTTTTTTTACCCCTATACATTTAGACGGGGTTTTTTTTTTTTCACTTTGGTTTAGTCAAGCTTTGTGATAGTTTTACTTTGCAGTTAAATTTGAAAACAGCAATTTTGTAGTACCAAGGTTGATAGGGCCAAAAAAAAACCTTTT
>JAODAL010011737.1:0-98533 GCA_025379985.1 Phyllomedusa bahiana
TAGACCCTAGTGTCCCTTTGATAAAAGGCTACTAAGATTCTCAGCTGCTGTTACTGCCTTCTGGGCAGCTATACATTTCTTTTGCAGCAGCCACTATAGGAGAAATATGGTATGACATGGTGCCCACTCAAATGAATGGGTGACCATATAAAACAAGGTCCTGCAGGGTCCTCCAGAGAAGAAGGGGCTCTTTTTTTGCTGCCCTCTAGTCTTGCTAATTGAGTGAGTTATTACCAAGGGACCTTTGTTATAAGACCGTTTCTACCCACTAAGACATATGGTCAGACACGGCCGCCATTGGGGCAGTAGTGGTAGTACTGTTATCAGTGGCCCTTATTAAATTTAAGAAAAAAGGGCTCACTGATGTGGCACAAGATGGGAACTGGAAATAGGTGGTGGGAGGGGAACATGCTTTGCCTGTATTGGGCCCTAAAAATATTAATGGTAGCCATGCAGTCAGGAGTTATCCTAATGGGACAACCATTTTCATGTACTGACCCCAACAATATCCTAAATGAAGGGTCCTATAGGCCTTCTACTGAAGCCATTGCTTGTCTGGTGGTTCATTAAAATAAGTACTGAGACCTATTCAGTTAATACTCATCTCTTTTACTACCCAATAATCTGACCTTTAGACATGTAAGAAGATGTTATAATCAGAAAACTATTCAATAGAATACAGTGAATTAAAAAAGTATTTTATTTTCCTGCTTCACCATTTCACTGCGTGACCCTACGAAAATATTTCAGTAACTTTTACAAAACTTTAGCTTTATTTTACTTTAAAAGTTCTGATTGCCCATAGAAACAGACAGCGATTTAGCGCCACCTGCTGTCAGATGTGTGAGTTTACATCCTACTTCTGTATCATGGTCACAAAAGCTCCCACAATGCACTGCTCTACTGTATGCGGTAACTAATATTTATGTATTCAGCCGCTGTCCCTGCCAAGGACGTAACCATTCTGTCCATGGCTACAGAAGCGTAACTTAAACCTCCTGAGTCCCAATGCAAAATCTATGAAAGGTTTTTTTTGCATCCTTTTTAATGCATTAAATGCACTTTTTTTTTTGCACGTCCCATCAGGATTCCACTTAAAGGGGTTCTCTCACCATGCAGTTTCACAGCCAGCTTTAGAATCACACATACTGTTCAGGCTGTGGGCATGTCTATAGCAGTGATTGAAACATCAGGTCTGCTGTTCCCAGCTATTCCTGTTACCGTGACATGAGTGCAAGAGGTTAATAAAGTGTAGTTTTCTGGCTGCAGAGCTCTAAAGAGTGTTTACATAGCTAAATGAGATAAGACTCTGAGATAAGAGAGAGCAAGAAGAGGTGGGGAGAGAGATGGTTGTAACCAGAAACTTGGCTATGTGTATGCTCAAAGAGGAGATAACATCATCTTTATCTCCTGAACAAAGAAAAATCAACAAAGCAATGTATTTAGAAAAAGTCTTCAATTATCTGTCCCTATATTTGAACAGCTAATCATTGTATAAAGAAAATCCCTTTAAATAGTAATAAACTCAAAGCAGGTATTGGCATTGGCATTGTTTGATGCATTACACAGTGCACAGAAAAAGAAAACCAGGAGTCCAGGACCATTCCCATCGCATAACTCACAGCGGTGCGTTTTGTTTACGTCCGCTTATTTACAATGGAGAATTTATAGGACTGTAAAAAAACTCAACGAATTATGGGTGAACTTTGTTGGCCTGTAATTTATTGCATTTATTCATGCATAATGCACCAAAAAACCACATCAAACAAAAGTTTGGTTAACTAAAAAATGCGTAAAAAAAAAACCAGTCACAAAAATATGCATTAACCTATTAAAGGGGTTGTCTCACTACAAGGATTGATTTTTATATTAAAGATCTTTCAAAAACAAGTCACTTTGCAATATGTGTCTATTAACAGTGTCTTCAGGTTGCTATAGCTACAGACCTGTTCAATCTCTCCTGATAGGCTGCCACAACTGGTTGCTATAGCTACAGAAATGTTACATCTCTCATGATAGGCTGCCAGTGCTGGTTGCTATAGCTACAGACCTGTTTGATCTCTCATGATAGGCTGCCAGTGCTGGTTGCTATAGCTACAGACCTGTTTGATCTCTCATGATAGGCTGCCAGTGCTGGTTGCTATAGCTACAGACCTGTTTGATCTCTCATGATAGGCTGCCAGTGCTGGTTGCTATAGCTACAGACCTGCCGTCTACTGCAGCATAGTGGAAACCAGTAAACACGCCCCTGAATTCAAAATGAAACCAAGAAAACAGGAGTGAGGTAAGATGAATCAATGTATTGAGACAACCCCTTTAATGCCAAGGCCTATTTTTTCACGTTCGTTTTTTCCTCCCCGCCTTCACAGAGCCTGAACTTTCTTATTTTTCCATCTACATAGACGTATAAGGGCTTTTATTTTGCGGGACAAGATTTACTTTCTAATGGTTTTATTCATATTACCATAAACTATACTGGGAAACCACAAAATTCTAACTGGGGCAAAATGTGAAAAAATGTACTTGTGCCATGTTTCCAGGAGTTTTGCTTTGATGGCGTTCAAGCTTCAGCATAAATGATGTGTTCTCTGTATTCTACAGGTTGATATACATCCGGCAATATCAAACATTTAGGGTTTTCATTACGTTTTGGTACCGTAAAAAAAAATTCCAAACATTTTCTATTTTTGAAATTTGTGCCACAGCATCCTTTTCTGCAACCAATAACTTTTTTGTATTAACACCTATGGACATGAGTGAGGGGGCATTTTTTGTTGGGCTGAAGTGTTTTTATTGCTACCAGTTATACAGGCGCCCTTTTTATTTATTTTATTTTACATTTATTCCAATTTTTATGGGACGTCAAATGACCCAAAAAAAGCAATTTTGGCGTTTGGAATTTTTTTCTGCTACGGCGTTCTGCGTACGGGATAAATGATGTTTTATTTTAATAGATCGGACTTTTTCGGACACGGTAATACCAAATATGTGTCGCTTTTTTATTGTTTTACTTTTTATTTGTAAAATGGCAAAAGGGCGAATATGAACTTTAAGTTGTTTTTTTTTTACACTTTAAAACTTTTTTTACTTTAATTTTGAGTCCCCCTAGGGTACTTCACCACTAGGGGGCGCGATCGCTTATACAGCCTCATGGATTGTAACGCAATGCATTAGGGTGTACAAAGATGGGGCCAGAAGTATCAAAACGCTGGCGGTGTAAAAAACCGAAGGCAGAAAATCCGTTCAGTGTGGACTGCTGCACAGTTTTTCTATAGAACTCAAATCCGAAAACTGTCTGAAAACCCTTGCCGTGTGGACGGACCTTTAAAGGGTTGTCTCACTACAAGGATTGCTGCTTTTTATGTTAAAGATCTTGCAAAAACAAGTCACTTTGAAATATGTGTCCATTAACAGTGTCCTACCTATTCCTAGATATCCCCTCTTGTATGGGCTGCATCTGCTCCTCAGGTCGCTATAGCTACAGACCTGTTCAATCTGTCATGATAGGCTGTCAGTACTGGTTGCTATAGCTACAAACCTGTTAAATCTCTCCTGATAGGCTGCCAGCACTGGTTGCTATAGCTACAGACCTGTTTGATATCTCCTTATAGGCTGGCAGCACTGGTTGCTATAGCTACAGACCTGTTTGATCTCTCAGGATAGGCTGAGAGCGCTGGTTGCTATAGCAACAGACCTGGCTTCTACTGCAGTCTAGTAGAATCCAGTAAACACGCCCCTGAATTCAAAATGAAACTGAGAAAACAGGACTGAGGTAAGAGGAATCGATGTAGTGAGACAACCCCTTTAACTGTACATTAAGCTGCAACTGAAATTTTATTTCATCATCATAATGTCTATATTTCGATGATATGTGTATTCAAATTTTAATAAAAACTTATTCAGGTGTATCACTATGCAATAAAAATTACATCCTTTACATGGTAAACTCTAGGAGCGACATCTATGAATTCACCTTCGCCATTTTTGCCCATTTTTCCATTCTTAAGATTTGAACAACGCACAACCCAAACGGCACAATTTCAATGGCCAAAAATGTGTGCGAAACTGCCAAACAAACCCTTCGCCCAATTTTTGAGTTTACCCCAACGATTTTTAACCCCCGCATAACCTGCATTCATACTGTCTATTATACACTCCTCTATGTCTATTTAGAACTGGTGTGTCAGCGCCAAGTTATAAAAAATGGCGTATATGATGCAGTGGTCCCTCTTTGACCATCTTAAAAATTGGGATCTATAGATGCAAGTTGACCCAAACTGAAGCGCTTGGATTCGGGCGGAATTTGACTTCGACCTAAATCCGAAGCCCAACACTAGTCCTGAATTTTTCCCGGGCAGGAGAATTAATGAAAAATTCTGGGGATAAACAGATACTTCCCAATGAAAGGTGGAATGAGGTGGGTGTAGGGTAGAGGCATAAAAATAAGTGAAATACCAATAATAACATTCCCATAGAAAAAAGGGCAGGACCTCAAACCCCTTTATATAAATAAATAATAATACATTAAAGCCATTAGAAACTCACATGTTCTATTAGACCACAAAACAAACATAATGCCATGATCAGGCCCAGCCACAGCTCAAAGGGGTTTAACCTTCATCATTCCCGTGTGTTTCATTGTACTTTCATTCCAGCCTTCAAATCCAGGGGCGTTTTCTTCCCCCCCCCAGCGGGTTTTTTTAAACATCATCCCCCCCTTTCACTGTTCATCTCCTTCCTGATCAGTGTGCTCTCCCCCCCCCTCTTCTGATACACATGTCATGTGTCGTTCCTCTCCCTAGCGTCTTTTTTTGTAAGAGCGTTTACTACCACAGCCCCGCATTCAGTTAACAGTCCTAAACTCAGAGCTCTGATCTCTTCTCCTCCACAGCTGGAGGTTTGTTACATTTAATCCAGTCTTCTAAACTCACCCAGAGCAGCACAGTCTGTCCCCTTCTATGTTTAAACACCACATTAGGCCACCGGGGACAATTCTGCGTTTTCTGATTGTAGAAGCACGCAGAGTTACGTACAGCTGTGGGGTGTGCAGATGAAATGTTGCCCGGGCCCCTTTATTCTGAGTGAGAGAGGCATGAAATGCGCCTCCCGGGAAAATGACCAGGGGGTGGACAGAATTAAATTTGTAGAGCCATCACCCAAAAAATGAAAGCAGGGGGATCCCACCGCCACTGGGGAACAGGTTTAAAAAAAAACGAAAATAAGGGAACTGTGAAAACAAGACACTTTTTCAAATGACACCAATTCAAAGTTCTTTTTTTCACTGTCCCTTTTTCGAAGACCATTTAATTAATGATACAACCCCTTTAACCTTTTTTCGACAGATTTTTAACAAGGCCAAATCCGCCGGTTGGGCGACCTCCAACACTATGAAAAAGCGACAAAGGCAGTTTTACTGTTAGACAGTTTTGATGAATAAGGTCCATTTATTATGTGTTTTAGATACTTTTTGTGTTTCTGGCTACAGTGCCTAAGTGGGGGGCATGGGATGTATCCAGAGCATGGGTGTAACTATAGCAATAGCAGCCATAGCGCCCGCTATGGGGCCCAGTGGTTGAGGGGGCCCCACTCAGATACAAGAACATTGTAACTTTTTTTTAGGAAACAAGTAGTTGGTGGCTTTCTGCTCTCCAGCACTACTATGTGGGTTCCCTGATATGTGGCGCTATTATTTATACCTTTAATTATTGCTACCTAAGCCGCTGTTATAGTTTTTCATCATTAGGTGATGGAGCCCTATGAATTCTAGTTACACCCTTGATCCAGAGAGTAGATTAAACAGAACAGAGAATGTATTGACATGTCATCATTAAAGTCCCGCAAGACTTTGAAAAGACGTTACTTTATTCATTGTAGACATGATGAAAAGAGAGCAGGTAAGGCGTCAAAATAATTTAAAAAATGTTTATTTTTCGAATTGCTATTGATAAAATTCCCGATTTATGAAATGCAACGTGACTGTTTGGAATCTGGGTCCTAAGAGATTCAAATATTATCAGACTAAATAAATGCATGTAATTAGCAGTGAGTTGTTCGGCTGAATTGGTTCCCCAAAACTTGTGTAGAACTGAAGGAGGATGATATTAGCTAAAGAACCTGAGACGGTGCTGTTTCTGAAAGGGCGTATTTTTATGGCGACAACCCACTCTACACAGAAGTAAGTCTCGGTTCTCAGTGGGGCCCTGAAATAACTTATTGACCTAAGACTGGCCAAACATTTCTAGGACCATAACTGAAAACTAGTTGGCTCTATGGATCGTCCAGCCGTTGTGGGGCCCCTGGATGGTGGTGTTGGCTCTATGGATCGTCCAGCCGGTGTGGGGCCCCTGGATGGTGGTGTTGGCTCTATGGGCCCTCCAGCAGCTCTGGAGCCTCTGGATGGTGGTGTTGACTCTATGGCCCCTCCAGCAGCTTTGGGGCCCCTGGATGGTGTTGTTGGCTCTATGGATCCTCCAGCAGCTGTGGGTCCCCTGGCTGGTGGTGTTGGCTCTATGGACGCTCCAGCAGCTGTGGAGCCCCTGGATGGTGGTGTTGGCTCTATGGATCCTCCAGCAGCTGAGGGAGCCCCTGGATGGTGGTGTTGGCTCTATGGACCCTCCAGCAGCTGTGGGAGCCCCGGAATGGTTGTTGGCTCTATGGACCCTCCAGCAGCTTTGTGACCTCTGGATGGGGGTGTTGGCTCTATGGACCCTCCAGCAGCTTTGGTGCCCCTGGATGGTGGTGTTGGCTCTATGGACCCTCCAGCAGCTGTGGGAGCATCTGGATGGTGGTGTTGGCTCTATGGCCCCTCCAGCATCTGTGGGGCCCCTGGATGGGAGTGTTGGCTCTATGGACCATCCAGCAGCGTTGTGACCGCTGGGTGGGGGTGTTGGCTCTATGGACCCTCCAGCAGCTGTGGAGCCCCTGGATGGTGGTGTTGGCTCTATGGCCCCTCCAGCAGCTGTGGGAGCCCCTGGATGGTGGTGTTGGCTCTATGGACTCTCCAGCAGCTGTGGAGCCCCTGGATGGTGGTGTTGGCTCTATGGACCCTCCAGCAGCTGTGGGAGAATCTGGATGGTGGTGTTGGCTCTATGACCCCGCCAGTAGCTGTGGGAGCACCTGGATGGTGGTGTGGGCTCTATGGACCCTCCAGCTTCTGTGGGGCCCCTAGATGTTGGTGTTGGCTGTATAGACCCTCCAGAAGCTGTGGGAGCCCCTGGATGGGGGTGTTGGCTCTATAGACTCTCCAGCAGCTGTGGAGCCCCTGGATGGTGGTGTTAGCTCTATGGACCATCCAGCAGCTGTGGGAGCAACTGGATGGTGGTGTTGGCTCTATGACCCCGCCAGTAGCTGTGGGAGCCCCTGGTTGGTGGTGTTGGCTCTATGGACCCTCCAGCAGCTGTGGGGCTCTGGATCGTGGTGTTGGCTCTATGGACCCTCTAGCAGCTTTGTGACCTCTGGATGGTGGTGTTGGCTCTATGGAACCTCCAGCAGCTGTGGAGCCCCTGGATGGTGGTGTTGGCTCTATGGACCCTCCAGCTGCTGTGGGAGCCCCTGGGTGGTGGTGTTGGCTCTATGGACCCTCCTGTTTCCTGTTGGGAAACTACAACTCCCATCATGACCACTGTTACAGATTATATAAATGCATGATGGGAGTTGTAGTTTCCCAACAGCTGGAAGGCCGCAGTTTGAGACCCTGTCTAAGCACATAATTAACATTTCCATGTAGCTGACATCAGACAAATGACACATGTACGATCACTTCCAGCCAGAAACATGAGACATTCCCCTTCCGGATAATTGAACATAACAATCCAATATTGGAGAAGCAAATCAGCCATGCATCCGAAATCTTGATTAAAAAAGCAAAAAGAAATAGTGTCTGAGAGAAACTCTACTACATGAGGGCAAATCCCCTGAGAGGAGAATTACAGTCACACAGTATGGAAGTATTCCAGGCCTCGGGGATAAGGACACTTTACATCACACATTCAGTCACATTCACTTTTCTAAACCAAACACAGATCAGTCTTGGAATAATCCTATACAAATCAGTTCTCATCTTACTGCGTCATACATCATTTCTTAAAGTAGGTTCCAGGGAATTAGGGCTCAAAGAGGACAATTAAGAGGGAGACAATATGTGAATTACTGAAAAGTCCACCAAGTCCCACCAACTCTTAGGACTCTACAAGGACAATGAAAAGGGAGACAATATGTAGGTTACTAAAAAGTTCCACCAAGTCCAACCAAGTCTTAGGACTCAAAGAAGACAATTAAGAGGGAGACAATATTTGAATTATTAAAAGGTCCACCAAGTCCAACCAAGTCTTAGTACTCAAAGAGGACAATTAAGAGGGAGACAGAACAAAGTTCCACCAAGTCCAACCAAGGCTTAGTACTCAAAGAGGACAATTAAGAGAGAGACAGAACAAAGGTCCTCCAAGTCCAATCAAGTCTTAGGACTCAAAGAGGGCAATTAAGAGGAAGACAATATGTGGGTTACTAAAAAGTTCCACCGAGTCCAACCAAGTCTTAGTACTCAAAGAGGACAATTAAGAGAGAGACAGAACAAAGTTCCACCAAGTCCAACCTAGTTTTAGGAATCAAACAGGACAATTAAGAGGGAGACGATATGTGGGTTACTAAAATGTTCCTCCAAGTCCAAACAAATCTTATTACTCAAAGAGGACAAGTAAGAGAGAGAAAGAACAAAGTTCCACCAAGTCCAACCAAGTCTTAGGACTCAAAGAGGACAATTAAGAGAGAGACAGAACAATGGTCCACCAAGTCCAATCAAGTCTTAGGACTCAAAGAGGTTAATTAAGTGGGAGATGATATGTGGGTTACTAAAAAGTATCACCAAGTCCAACAAAGTCTTAGGACTCAAAGAGAACAATTAAGAGAGAGACAGAACAAAGGTCCACCAAGTCCAATCAAGTCTTAGGACTCAAGGAGGACAATTAAGAGGGAGACAATATATAGATTACTAAAAAGCCCACCAAGTCCAACCAACTCTTAGGACTAAAAGAAGACAATTAAAAGGGAGACAACATGTAGGTAACTAAAAAGTTCCACCAAGTCCAACCAAGTCTTAGTACCCAAAGAGGACAATTAAGAGGTAGACGATATGTGGGATACTAAAAGACCCACCAAGTCCAACTAACTCTTTGGACTCAAAAAGGACAATTAAGATGGAGACGATATATAGGTTTCTAAAAAGTTCCACCAAGTCCAACCAAGTCTTAGTACCCAAAGGGGACAATTAAGAGGGAGACGATATGTAGGTTACTAAAAGACCCACCAAGTCCAACTAACTCTTCGGACTCAAAAAGGGCAATTAAGATGGAGACAATATATAGGTTTCTAAAGAGTTCCACCAAGTTCAACAAAGTCTTAGAACTCAAAGAGCACAATAAGAGAGAGACAGAACAAAGTTCCACCAAGTCCAACCAAGTCTTAGTACTCAAATAGGACAATTAAGAGGGAGACAGAACAAAGTTCCACCAAGTCCAACCAAGTCTTAGTACTCAAATAGGACAATTAAGAGGGAGACAATATGTGGGTTACTAAAAAGTTCTGATAAGAAAGGTGAGGTAACCAGCTCTTATCTTTAAAAATGCAAGCAAACTTTATTCCATCCGTTTAAAAGTCAAACACAGGGGTGAGCACTACACGTCGGCATCACGCTTGTTACCATGCTTATGCGTTTCACAGCTGTGATCAAGGGTCCGGCTGTGACCAGAAACGCCTAAGCATAGTAACAAGCATGGTGCCGATGTGACAACCAGAGGTCCAAGATACGCAAGGAACTGTGTCATTCTATGGGCTATGGGGTAAGCACTTTTTTCACTGCTACTAAAAAGTTCCAATCAAGTCTGAGGACAATTTAAAGTGAGATAAGAGGGTCACTGTTACAAATGGCAGGAGTTCTCCTGTCATTTCTTTTTCTCCGGCTTACTAGATCAGTGAGGCTTTTCAACTGTCTCAAAGAACTCTATATACTATAAGCTGACCACGCACACATGTGAGCTTGATAATTAGGGAGTGGTTGATTCGTAGCCCTCTACAAAGCAGATTTTTACCTTGTGGCTGGTTGCTGTGTATGCTAGTAGCTAGGAGTTTATGTCTTGTGAGCTCATAGCAATCAGTCCTGTTTTTGGTTAGCTATCCATTCCCGATTGTTAGAGCCCTGTTTGTCTTTAGTTCTCTGTTGCTTCTGTTCTGCCCTGTGTCAGTCTTGCAGTGTATTCTAACCCTGAGTCCTCTTTGATGGTTTTCAGTTCTGTTGGCTACGGTTTACATAGCAAGGAACATTGGTATCGATATTAACAGGGATATGGACAAACCCATGGAGTTGATTCTTTAGGCCCACCAGTGGATTAAGTGTTGGTGCCCACCAGTGTAGTTGAGTCATGGGGTCAACCAGTGGGGCCCACCAGTGGAGTTGGGTCATGGGATCTGCCAGTAAAATTGATACTTGGGGCCCACCAGTGGAGTTGAGTCTTGTGATCCACCAATGGAGTTGAGTCTTGTGATCCACCAATGGAGTTGAGTCTTGGGATCCACCAGTGGAGTTGAGTCTTGGGATCCACCAGTGGAGTTGAGTCTTGGGGTCCACCAGTGGAGTTGATTATTAGGGGCCCACAAGTGGAGTTGATTCTTGGGTCCCACCAGTGGAGTTGAGTCTTGGGGTTCACCAGTGAAGTTGATAATTAGGGGCCCACCAGTGGATCTGATTCTTGGGATCCACCAGTGGAGTTGTGTCTTGGGATCCACCAGTGGAGTTGTGTCTTGGGATCCACCAGTGGAGTTGAGTCTTGGGGCCCACCATACAACCACTTTGCCTGACTGCACATGACTTTGCCCTTTGCTTATCTTTCTCTGACGTTCTTCCTTAATAATAGCTTGTCATGTCCAGGGGCCAATCACGCCTAGGTGAGGGCTTTTTCTGCACCCCTGGGGGTCAGTCCAAGCCTATCTCATATAGTATCATACAGTACACATGCTAAACTGTCCACAAAGTGTACTACTTTGCCAAAATAAAGGGTAAATTAGAGCACCCACTAAGTCCCACAATGCCCCAGCTTAGAGCCATTCTCCAAAATGACTTAAAAAAAAACCCTCTGCTTGCTGTCAGTAACTAGAAATATTTGTGATTACTTTCTCTGACTGAAACCCCCTCTTGACCTGTCTGAGGCTCTGACTGTAAACAGGACTTTGTGCTCTGGGTATTAATGTAACAGAATTGATGAAATAGGTTCCTGAGACAGGATGCAATGTCCTCTGTAGCTGAATTATTCAAGCAAGCTTCTCTCCTCTGACAAGTTACTTCTGGGAAATGCCATGTACATGACAGTCTGCGAAGGCCATGCCTTAAAGGGATTCTCCAGGTTCTAGTAAATAAGGCAGAATAGAAATCAGGGCTCCAGCTCTGCAGCATTACAGTATCTGGATAGTAGCTGTGTGATACAATAGTGTGCGTCCTCATCTCATGCCAATACAGAACTGCCCCCGCAGAATGGCAATGTATGGAATATCTATAGACGGCATATGTGTGTGATAGGCATGGGGCACAGCGCTGACGGCCGCACGCTGGGCTATCCCTGCACACATCACACAGCAATGTCACCTGGTCAGCTCACCCTCATGCTGTGAACATGTCCCAAAAATGTCCTCCACCAGAACAGGGAACAGAGACGCCCAGCGACAGAAATATATCTGCTGTATCCTATCCACATGAAAGAAGCTTTTATCTGAATACAATAAAGAAACCTTTTAAATCATCTGGTGCCTTTCTTTACTATTTCTTGGAGACTTTGGCCTTGTAGACCCCGCAGATTCAGCTACGTAGCTGCCAAAGACATAGATTTATAGTTATAGCTCTGTCTCTTTTCTATCTCATATCTATCTATCTATCTCATATCTATCTATCTATCTATCTATCTATCTATCTATCTATCTCCTATCTATCTATCTATCTATCTATCTATCTCCCATCTATCTATCTATCTATCTATCTATCTATCTATCTCATATCTATCTATCTATCTATCTATCTATCTATCTATCTCTCTCATATCTATCTATCTATCTATCTATCTATCTCATATCTATCTATCTATCTATCTATCTATCTATCTCTCTCATATCTATCTATCTATCTATCTATCTATCTATCTATCTATCTCCTATCTATCTATCTCCTATCTATCTCCTATCTATCTATCTATCTCCTATCTATCTATCTATCTCCTATCTATCTATCTATCTATCTATCTATCTATCTATCTATCTATCTCCTATCTATCTATCTATCTATCTATCTCCTATCTATCTCATATCTATCTATCTATCTATCTATCTATCTCCTATCTATCTATCTATCCCATATCTATTTATCTAATATCTCTCTCATATCTATCTATCTATCTATCTATCTATCTATCTATCTATCTATCTATCTATCTATCTCTCTATCTATCCCATATCTATTTATCTATCTATCTGATATCTATCTCATTTCTATCTATCTATCTCATATCTATCTATCTATCTATCCCATATCTCTCTATCTCATATCTATCTATCTTTCTCATATCTATCTATCTCATATCTATCTCATATCTATCTATCTATCTATCTATCTATCTATCTATCTATCTATCTATCTATCTATCTATCTATCTATCAGGTTTAACCAATCTAACTTCACCAACAGTTATTATTAAGCACTGCTTGACCATAAGATAGGCTATGTACAGTATAGTGGTATTAAATAAAGGCTACAGTATTTTGTACTACCTGCACGCTGCATGGCAGAGCATTATATGTTCATACAGTATTATTATTGGTGATCTTTACAGTAGCAGTATGAATTCATCACTGTGGTGGTAAGCAGTATTATTTAGGAACTGTCCGCGGTATTCTATGGTCATTGTTTGGTTGTATTATTTAATCACTGATATTACTTGAAACAATTTGTTAAACAGTTTGGTTTGTTGGTATTCATTGGACACTGAATAACTATATTAGCAGAACAATATACAGATGCTTTAATTGGACTCTGTTTTGCAGTATAGATTTGTTTCAAGTATTCTTTAGCCTAATTAACTTTCTGAGCGGTTTACATTGACTCCAATGTTAATTTTCCGTCTGGAAACAGAGCAGAAGAATGAACATGCTCTAAGTTTTTGGGGCCGCCGGCGGTGTGAAAAAACCGTCCGGAGGAGAAACCACTCAGTGGGGGCCGCTGAATGTTTTTTCTATTGAAGTCTATGGGGGAGCGTTGCTTGCAGGTTTTCAGATGATTTCTAAAACCACAAACCGTCTGAAAAACCGACCAAAAACCCTGCCGTGGGAACAAGCCCTTACACTGAAGCAAGTTATCCCACTATTTATTAGGTAGAGTAGGATACCAAGAGTCTAGAGAATGTCCAACCCGTCCAAAATCCATTGCTGCCCAGTGTCCCGTCTAAACTTAAATAATTATGTAAAAAAAAAAAAAAACTAAAAAGAGACACAAATATCCCCTCAAACATAAAGGTATGCCAAAAAGATGACCAGGAAAACAAAGGGGAAATGATTAGAAATTGAGGAGCAAAACTAACATATAGGGCGGCATGCATGAAATTTGGCGTTTAAACGCCAAACTTCATGCGCATTATAATAGCCTAGAATATGCCTGATTTATGAACCTGTTCTACTGCGCGTCATAAATCAGGCGCATTCTAGCGCTAACACGACATTTCTGGCTCAGGTAAACCACTTTAAAAGTTCTCAACCTGTTCCAGCAGTAATGCACCTAGAAAGGCCATAGCGAAGCTATAAATCTGTAGCTTTGTACGGTTGTAGTGCACCCCGCTTCCAGCACGCCCCCCGAAATCAGGCGCATTACAAATGTCCGCGGGTGCTCTGTAATGCGCCTGATAATGGTGTTCGGGAGGCTTTTTACTAATGCCAACGGGGCTGCACTTGATGTCGGATTGAAAAGACGCCAGACTTCTCGCACAGCCCCATTCATACACGTCCCCAATAGAGTCCTGCATATATCTTGGATCCAAACAATTGACTGAAATCAGAGTTGTCACACGTCAGTCCTTTGCAATGGCCAGTAATGTTAAAGGGAACCTGTCACATGGTTTATGCCCCCCTTGCTGAGGGCAGCACAAGCCAGTGTCAGACCTGCTGTTTCCAGCGCTGGTCCCTTATTTGTAAGATGCTGTAGTTTTAGAGCATTTACCCCTCAATCTTATTCATGAGCAGGTGTTAGCCCCGCCCCACAAAGGGGAGCCCCGCCCACTGACAGTTTTTCACTGTTTCTACCTATTCAAAGTAATAGGTTTTTTCAGTTTAGGTGGGCGGGGCTAGCCCCGATTGGCCGGGTTTCAAAAAAACTGACTCTTTGAAGGACTATTTGAATGACTCTTCTGGCTGAAAACTGCAGATTTGAGCATTAAATACACAAAAACTACAGCATCTTTCAGGGAAAAAGGGACACAGCGCTGGAAACAGCAGGTCTGACACTGGCTTGTGCTGTCCTCAGCAAGGGGGGCATCACCTATGTGACAGGTTCTCTTTAAGTCTTCTGTAATGGGCAGAGTCAGGACTAATTGGATTATTTGACTCTCATGGACTGAGGATTAAAACCTCTTCCTAAGCAGAGTAAAGTATGTCGTCAAAGCCATGGCTGAGCCCGCACGCCCCATACGGATATCGTCCCATATTGAAATCACTTTCATGAGCATGAGGACAAGACTTTCATAATGCAGTGTCTGGACCACAGGGCGCTGAAGAGGGGAAGATTTAATCTGCAGAGACACTGAGGATCAACGACGGAGGCATTAACCCTTTCATAAAGACGGACATTACAGATTAATATTAGAGATTATAGCACCGGCTATAAATCTCTAGTCCTTAAATAACACAGCAAATCTATTCCAACCACTCTTGAATTTAATATAAAGGGCACAGTAAAATGTTATAAGATACATGGGAATTGCATTTTAAAAGTTAGATTTTTTTTAACCTATTTTCTTCTACATGTGGACAATATAAGAACAAGAACATAACTACTATAATACTGCCCCCTATGTACAAGAATACACCTACTATAATACTGCCTCCTATGTACAAGAATATAACTACTATAATACTGCCCCCCTATGTACAAGAATATAACTACTATAATACTGCTTTCCCATGTACAAGAATATAACTAAATATTTAAAACTGCCCCATGTACAAGAATATAGCTTACTATAATACTGCCTCTAGTACAAGAATATAACTACTATAATACTGGGCCCCTATGTACAAGAATATAACAACTAAAAAATACTGCCTCCCTATGTACAAGAATAAAACTGCTATAATAATCCCCCTATGTACAAGAATATAAACAACTATAATAATGCCCCCTAAAGTACAAAGAAATATAAAACTTTTAATACTGCTCCTATGTACAAGAATAAAACTACGATAATAATCCCCCTATGTACAAGAAAAAAACTACTATAAAAAATCCCCCTATGTACAAGAATATAACAACTATATAAAATGCTCCCTATGTACAAGAATATAACAACTATAATACTGCTCCCTATGTAAAGAATTAACTACTATAATACTGCCCCCATGTACAAGAATATAACTACTATAAAAATCCCCCTATGTTAAAAAGAATAAACTACTATAATAATCCCCTATGTACAAAATATAACAAACAATAATACTGCTCCCTATGTACAAGAATATAACTACTATAATAATCCCCCTATGTACAAGAATATAACAACTATAATACTGCCCCCTATGTACAAGAATATATCTACTATAATACTGCCCCCTATGTACAAGAATATAAATACTATAATACTGCTCCTATTTACAATAATATAACTACTATAATACTGCCTCCTATGTACAAGAATATAACTACTATAATACTGCCCCTATGTACAAGAATATTACTGTAATACTGCCCCTAAGTAAAAGAATAAACCTACTATAAAACTGCATCCTTTTGTTACAAAATATAACTACTATAATACTGCCCCTATGTTTCAAAGAATATAACTACTATAATAAATTTCCTCCTAGTACAAAATATAACTACTATAATACTGCTCCCTATGTACAATATATCTACTATAATATTGCCTCCTATGTACAAGAATATAACTACTATAATACTGCCCACTATGTACAAGAATATAACTACTATAATACTGCTCCTATGTAAAAGAATATAACTACTATAATACTGCTCCCTATGTACAAGAATATAACTACTATAATACTGCACCTATGTACAAGTATAATAACTACTATAATACCCGTCCCCCATGTACAAGAATATAACTACTATAATACTGCTCCTATGTACAAGAATATAACTACTATAATACTGCCCCCTATGTACAATAATATAACTACTATAATACTGCCCCATATGTACAAGAATATAACTACTATAATATTGTTCCCTATGTACAAGGGAATAATCTACCCATAATAACTGCTCCCTGTGTACAAGAATTATAAGTACCCATAAAACTGCCCCCCTTGTACAAGAAAAATAAAATATAATATTGCCTCCTATTGTACCAAAAATATAACTTCTATAATACTGCTCCCTATGTAAAAAGAATATAACTACTATAATACTGCTCCTAATACAAGAATATAACTACTAAAAACACTGCCCCATGTACAAGAAAAATAACTGCTATAATACTGCTCCTATGTTCAAGAATATAAAAATACTAAATACTGCCCCTATGTACAAGAATATAACTACTATAATACTGCTTTCCCATGAACAAAAATATAAACTAGTAAAAATTTCTGCCTCCTATATACAAGAATATAACTACTATAACACTGCCCCATGCATAAGAATATAACTACTATAATACTGCCCCTTATGTACAATAATATAACTACTTTAATACTACCCCTATGTACAAGAATATAACTACTATAATACTGCCCCCTATGTACAAGAATATAACTGCTACAATACTGCTCCTATGTACAAGAATATAACTATTATAATACTTCCCCCTATGTACAAGAATATATCTACTATAATAAATGCCGGGTATGTACAAGAATATAACTACTATAATACTGCCCTCTATGTACAAGAATATAACTGCTATAATACTGCTCCTATGTACAAGAATATAACTACTATAATACTGGCTCTATGTACAAGAATATAACTACTATAATACTGCTCCTATGTACAAGAATATAACTACTATAATACTGCCGCTATGTACAAGAATATAACTACAATAATACTGCTCCTATGTCAAAGAATAAAACTACTATATAATGACCCTATGTACAAGAATATAACTACTAAAATAATTCCCTAAAGTACAAGAATATAACTACTATAATACTGCCGGGGATGTAAAAAGAATAAAAAACTACTGTTATACTACTTTCTTACAATGCACAGTTTTCAGGTTGCACAGGAGAAAGTTCTGTACCATCTGCAGGGTGATGTCCGAGGTGACGGACGCACTTGAAGTCGCTCTATCTGCCTCCTGTGCTTATTTTGAGAGCAGGAGCAGATAAATCATTCTATGTAATAATCCAATAGACACAGGAGGAAAAATGGATTTTAAACTCTGCTACACGACTGCATGATACTCTTGGAAGCTGCACCTATGAGCCACCATATGTCGACACCAGAACAGGCGTATTTTGTTATCGGAGAAGACAGCTATTTGGCAGGAGGGTGGAAGCAAAGAAGTACAAAATGGCAAACTCGATCTGGCAGCGATAGACCGGTGCTGCACATAGTCACTGCTGTCAGTACACCTCACCTCTCGGGCGGGCATTTGCCTCTCCCTAATAGAGTTAGTTATACAATGTGGGAAAGTTGGTGTTAGGTACATAATGAGGTTCTGACCCGCTCATAGGAGACTCATGTACAGGAGGAAGTGTGTCCAAGAATTGTGCAAAAAAGTTACAGGGATATGATGTGTTTCATTAGAAGAAGAACTTGTTGTGGCTTGAGATCTTCTTCATGTTCTCCAGATATTGTATTAGAGAATTTGAAGCTAACAGAGAACCCCCCATTCCGAATCCGTATCTATTATCCACAGCAGATAGTGCAGTGCTATATCTATAGGGGATTCCTTACAACTAGGCCCCATATAGTAGGGGATTCCTTACAACTAGGCCCCATATACAAGGGGGTTCCTTACAACTAGGCCCCATATAGTAGGAGAGAGGAGAGAAGCTGAGCTCTGGTGTTTTTATAGGGTTATATGAAAGAGGAGAGAGCTGAGCTCTGTGATATATAGGGTTATATGATAGAAGGAGAGAAGCTGAGCTCTGTGATATATTAGGTTATATGTTAGAGGGAGAGAGCTGAGCTCTGTGATATATAAGGTTTACTAGTAGAGGGGAGAGAAGCTGAAGCTCTGTGATTATTAAGGTTATATGATAGAGGGAGTGGTGCTGAGATATGTGATATTACTGTGTATAGGGTTATATGATAGAGGGAAAAGGAGCTGAGCCTCTGTGATATATAAGGCGTTATATGATAGAGGGAGAGGAGCTGAGCTTCTGTGATATATAGGGTTATTGATAGCAGGAGAGAAATGAGCTATGTGATATATAGGGTTATATATAGTGGAGAGAAGTGAGCTCTGTGATAATAGAGGGTTATATGATAGAGGAGAGTAAGCTGAGGATCTGTGATATATAGGGTTATTATGATAGAGGGAGAGAAGTGAGTCTGTGATTTATAGGGTTAATATGATAGAGGGGAGAGAAGCTGAGCTTGTGATATATAGGGTTATTGTAGAGGAGGGAGGGAGCTGGAGCTCTGTGATATACATGTATTGGGTTATTTGATAGAGGGAGAAGGAGCTGAGCTCTGATGATATTATGGGTTATATGATAGAGTGAGAGGACGCTGCAGCTCTGTGATATTAGGGTTATATGATAGAGGAGAGGTGTGAGATCGGTGATATATAGGGTTTATATGTTAGAGGAGAGAAGATGAGCTCTGTGATATACAGGGTTATATGATAGAGGGAGTAGCTGAGCTCTGTGTATATAGGGTTTTTGATAGTGTAGAGAAGCTGAGCTCTGTGATATATGGGTTATATGTTAGAAGAGAGGAGCTGAGCTCTGTGTAAATAGGGTTATATGATTAGAGGAGAGGAAGCTGAGCTCAGTGATAATAAAGATTATATGATAGAGGAGAGGGAGCTGAGCTCTGTGATATATAGGGTTATAAGTTTGAGGTGAGGAGCTGAGCTCGTGATATATAGGGTTATATGATTAGAGGGAGAAGCTGAGTGCTGTGTTTTATAGGGTTATTGATAGAGGGAGAGAAGTGAGCTTTGTGATACTATAGGGTTATATGATAGCGGGAGAGGAGCTGAGCTCTGCGATACTATAAGTTATATGATAGAGAGCTGAGCTCTGTGATATAATAGGTTATATGATAGAGGAGAGAGCTGACGCTCTGTTGATAGATAGGGTTATCATGATAGAGGGAGTAGAAGTGAGCTACTTGTGATATATAGGTTATATGATAGAGGGAGAGAAGGCTGAGCTCTGTGATATTATAGGGTTATATGATAGGAGGAGAGAGCTGAGCTCTGTGATATTTAGAGTTATTATGATGAGCGAGAGGAGCTGAGCTCCTGCGATATATTAGGGTTACTATGACAGAGGTGAGACAGCTGAGCTACTGTGATATATAGGGTTTTATGATAGAGGGAGAGAAGCTGAGCTGCTGTGATATTATATTTGGGTTATTGTTAGAGGAGAGGAGCTGAGCTTTGTGATATATAGGGTTATATGATAGCGGAGAGAAGCTGAGCTGTGTGATATATAGGGTTATATGATAGAGGGAGAGGAGCTGAGCTCTGTGATATATAGGGTTATATGATAGAGGAGAGAAGCTGAGCTAAAGAATATTACAATAGCATATAACTGGTTTTGGTTCATGTAATAAGCCATTTAGACAATGATGATGAGGAGGAGAAAGATAAGGATGAAAATCATGATCATTGTCATCTTTGTTTATTTCATCTATTTGCAGTGAGTTTCTTGCTCCTGTCTTACCTCTGGGTCTGTCTGCAGCCGGCGGTACATGAGCCAGCGGAGGAGCTGCATACTGTACTTTTGTATGACATTTATATCAATTTACAAGCATTGTGTTACCATGGAAACATCACCCTCGTACATCTGCACCGAGCAGCCGACACGATCTGTGCGCATTACGAAACTTTGTGGAATTAGAGGTAGATATGGAAACCCTCAGAGCTCAAAATGTCACTACCTGCAGGAGAGAAGGACGACGTCATAGACTGTGGCGGCTTCACACACAAAGGGGTCACAGGGATCACCCACAGATTAGAAGTGTCAAATTGTTGATCCTACAGTAGTATATGGAGATAGATAGATAGATAGATAGATAGATAGATAGATAGATAGATATGAGATAGATAGATAGATAGATATGAGATAGATAGATAGATATGAGATAGATATGAGATAGATAGATAGATAGATAGATAGATATGAGATAGATAGATAGATAGATATGAGATAGATAGATAGATAGATAGATATGAGATAGATAGATAGATAGATAGATATGAGATAGATAGATATGAGATAGATATGAGATAGATAGATAGATATGAGATAGATATGAGAGATAGATAGATAGATATGAGAGATAGATAGATAGATATGAGATAGATAGATAGGTAGATAGATAGATATGAGATAGATAGATATGAGATAGATATGAGAGATAGATAGATATGAGATAGATATGAGATAGATAGATAGATAGAGATAGATAGATAGGATTAGATAGATGATATGAGAGAGATAAGATAGATATGAATAGATAGATATTGAGAGAGATAGTAGCTATGAGGATAGATAGATAGATATGAGATAGATAGATGATGATAGATCGATAGATAGATACATAGATAGATAGATAGATAGATAGATATGAGATATATAGATATGGGATAGATAGATAAATATGGGATAGATAGATAGATAGATAGATATGTGATATATAGATATGGGATAGATAGATATGGGATAGATAGATAGATAGATATGGGATAGATAGATAGATAGATAGATAGATAGACATAGATAGATATGAGACAGATATGAGATAGATAGATAGATAGATAGATAGATAGATATGAGATAGATAGATAGATAGATATATAGATAGATAGATAGAATAGATAGGATATGAGATAGATACGATATGAGATAGATAGATAGATATGAGATAGTAGATAGTAGTTAGATAGATATGAGATAGATAGATATGTAGATGATAGATAGATAGATAGATAGATAGATAGATAGATAGATATGAGATAGATTAGATATGAGATATGATAGGATAGATAGATAGATAGATTAGAATAGATATGAGGATAGATAGATGATAGATAGATAGATATGAGATAGATAGATTATGAGATAGATAGATAGATAGATAGTAGATAGGATATGAGATAGATGAAGATAGATATGTAGATAGATAGATATGGATAGATAGATAGATAGATAGATAGATTATAGATAGATATGGGATAGATAGATAGATAGATATTGGATTAAGATGGATAGATAGATAGATAGATACGATATGAGCTAAGATAGATATGAGATAGATAGGATATGAGCTAGGATAGATAGATATGATATAGATAAGGAGATAGTTCATGATGATAGATATGAGTTAGAGTAGTTAGATAGATTGATAGGATAGATAGATATGAGATAGATAGATGATAGATATGATATGGGGATAGATAGATAGATATGAGATAGATAGATATGAGATAGATAGATAGATACTTCAGAAGAGGATTTTAGGTGGGGCACTCACTCTCCATCTTGTGCAGTTCTATAAGACACAATCCATCCACATTACAGAAGGATAAATATGAGATAATAAATGTTTACAGTTTATTGGATTTTGTTGAAGCAAAACTAAATTAGAATATGGTAAGAGAAGATTTGTAATTCTCAGAATGTAATTGTTTTGCTTGTACAAAATAAGGAAAGGATGAGAAATAACCATTCGTTACCGCGTGTGGATTAGAGAAATCCTTCTTCGGGGAGGTCTGCTGTTCCCACTGATATATTGTTTTTCATTATATAAGGGACAAATACTCCTCGGCTCTGCTGCATTATCTGTTTAGGGACTCCCCTGGTCAGATAGCAGGGTATCACACTGTCCGCTGCGGAGGACAGGCAGGGACTGGATGGATTCATAGTAGGAGGTCAGGGTGACCAAGGACGGGGCCAGACACAAGAAGATCCAACCAGGTGTCACTCTAGGGGTTTCACTTAGCTCTTGGTACCCGAGGCTCCTCTGATGCACAGGTAGATGTCCCTACTATAAATGGCACATGATAGGGGGGAGGCCCAATTACAAATTTTGCAGTGAGGCCCAGCCGCTCATGGTGGACATGGGTCAGGACATGGATGATTACGATCAGAAAAACCCTACACAGTGTAAGTAGTCAGGAAGAGTAAGGCTACGTTCACACGGCACTAACAAAATACCGGTCAAGTTTTCCGACCTGTCTTTGATCTTTGTTTGGCCAGTGGGGGGGGGGGGGGGCGGTTTTTTTATGCGGTTTGCGGATTCGCCGTGCTATTTCACAATCACAAGTTCAAGTTACACCCGAAAAACACGCGGCAGAATGAACATGTTCTAAGTATTTAGGAACGTCGGCGGTGTCAAAAAACATCCGGTGGAAAATCCGTGCTGGGGACTGCTGCACGGATTTTCTATTTAAATCAATGTAAAAGGTTGACAGTCGGTTAAACTTACAGACGGTTTTCAAATCCAAAGAAAAGTCTGTAAATCCGACCGAAATCCGACCGAAAACCCTACCTTGGGGTCGGGCCCTAACTGAGATTTAGGTGACACCTAGATCATATTTGTCAGACCCAAGGCTGGGGAGCTTAATGCAGCCCGCCACGTCATTTAAATGGCCCACAAAAACCTTTCCCCAGAGGACATAACCAGTCCTTGATAAAATTGGTGGTGGCAGCACAGGGAGCAGGCACCAGCTTGGATTAGTTACATAGTTAGTACGGTTGAAAAAAGGACACGTGTGTCAATCAAGTTCAACAAGGGTGGGGAAAATGTGGGTGAAGGGAGGGAGATAAGAAGGTCAAGCCCAGCCTCCCCACTGGTGAATGCCCTGGAACCCACAAGAACCAATCTGCTCCAAGGAAGACCCCATCTCTGACCCCAGGAGCCTGGCCACCAGGACAGGATCAGAATGTTACATACATACGCATTACATATTCCTTTAGTTCAGATAGGAATCTATGCCTTTCTTGAAATACTCCACCTGTTCTGCTGTGAACACAGCTCCTCTGGACATCTATTCCATAGATTCACAGTTCTTACAGTGAAGAACGTTTTTCTCCTCTGGAGATTGAATCCTTTTTTCTCTAGCCGAGGGGAAGATCCCCTTGTTGTTTGAGGCGGCTTTACATGAAATAATTTTTCCCCATACTGAACTCGATGACCTCCACGTTGCTCTGTTCAGTAACTCACAAATGGTGGCACAGCTCTGCTGGACCACCAAGCCATCCTCCAAGACCCTCTGAGTGCAATCATACTGCCGATAAGGTGCTAAGTGAAAATGAGTCTGACAACCCTAGTCTAGGGCCAGGAATCTTCATAGGGTCTCTTGTGGGCAGCCACACTTGACAGGGAGTGAAGAGCAGAAAGACAGCAACAAGGGGCAGTAGAGTGATCCTAGGAGGTGGTGGGGTGGGTAAGAAAATGGACATGTATAGCAAAAAAGGAAGGTAAGAGCAGAGATGCTAGCAGGAGGCAGTAGAGTGGTCCTAGGGGGTGCTGGGATGGGTAAGAAGATGGAAATCTATAGCAAAAAAGGAAGGGAAGAGCAGAGATGCTAGCAGGAGGCAGTAGAGTGGTCCTAGGAGGTGTTGGGATGGGTAAGAAAATGGAAAACGGTAGCAAAAAAATGAAGGGAAGAGCCGAGATGCTAGCAAGGGGCAGTAGGAGCGGTCTAGGATGGTGCTATGGGAGGATGGTAAGAAAAAATGGCCAACTGTAGCAAAAAAATGAAGGGAAGAGCAGAGATACTAGCTGGGGGCAGTAAAGTGGTCCTAAGAGGTGGTGGGATGGGTAAGAAGATGGACATCTATAACAAAAAAAGAAGGGAAGAGCAGAGATGCTGGCAGGGGCAGTAGAGTGGTGTTCAGAGGGGGTGGAATGGGTAAGCAGATGTACATCTATAGCAAAAAAGGAAGGGAAGAGCAGAGATTCTAGTAGGAGGCAGTAGAGTGGCCTTGGCAGGTGGTGGGATGGGTAAGAAGATGGACATCTATAGCAAAAAAAGAAGGGAAGAGCAGAGATGCTGGCAGGGGCAGTAGAGTGGTGTTCAGAGGTGGTGGAATGGGTAAGAAGATGGACATCTATAGCAAAAAAAGAAGGGAAGAGCAGAGATGCTGGCAGGGGAAGTAGAGTGGTCCTAGGAGGTGGTGGGATGGGTAAGAAGATGGACATCTATAGCAAAAAAGGAAGGGAAGAGCAGAGATTCTAGTAGGAGGCAGTAGAGTGGCCTTGGCAGGTGGTGGGATGGGTAAGAAGATGGACATCTATAGCAAAAAAAGAAGGGAAGAGCAGAGATGCTGGCAGGGGCAGTAGAGTGGTGTTCAGAGGTGGTGGGATGGGTAAGAAGATGGACATCTATAGCAAAAAAAGGAAGGGAAGAGCAGAGATGCTAGCAGGAGGCAGTAGAGTGGTCCTAGGAGGTGGTGGGATGGGTAAAAAGATGGACATCTATAGCAAAAAAGGAAGGGAAGAGCAGAGATGCTAGAAGGAGGCAGTTATGAAGTGGCCTTGGAAGGTGGAGGATGGGTGTAAGAAGATGGAATCTATAGCAAAAAAAAGAAGGGAAGAGAGAGATGTGCCAGGGGCACTAGTTAGAGTGGTGTTCAGAGGTGGTGGAATGGGTAAGAAGATGGACATCTATAGCAAAAAAGAAGGGAAGAGCAGAGATGCTGGCAGGGGAAGTAGAGTGGTCCTAGGAGGTGGTGGGATGGGTAAGAAGATGGACATCTATAGCAAAAAAGGAAGGGAAGAGCAGAGATTCTAGTAGGAGGCAGTAGAGTGGCCTTGGCAGGTGGTGGGATGGGTAAGAAGATGGACATCTATAGCAAAAAAAGAAGGGAAGAGCAGAGATTCTTGTAGGAGGCAGTAGAGTGGCCTTGAAGGTGGTGGGATGGGTAATAAGATGGACATCTATAGCAAAAAAAGAAGGGAAGAGCAGAGATGCTGGCAGGGGCAGTAGAGTGGTGGTCAGAGATGATGGATTGGGTAAGAAGATGTACATTTATAGCAAAAAAAGGAAGTGAAGAGAAGAGATGCTAGCAGGGAGCAGTAGAGTGGTCCTAGGAGGTGGTGGGATGGGTAAGAAGATGGACATCTATAGCAAAAAAAGAAGGAAAGAGCAGAGATGCTAGCAGGAGGCAGTAGAGTGGTCCTAGGAGGTGGTGGGATGGGTAAGAAGATGGACATCTATAGCAAAAAAGGAAGGGAAGAGCAGAGATGCTGGCAGGGGCAGTAGAGTGGCCTTGGCAGGTGGTGGGATGGGTAAGAAGATGGACATCTATAGCAAAAAAAGAAGGGAAGAGCAGAGATGCTGGCAGGGGCAGTAGAGTGGTGTTCAGAGGTGGTGGGATGGGTAAGAAGATGTACATCTATAGCAAAAAATGAAGGGAAGAGCAGAGATGCTGGCAGGGGCAGTAGAGTGGTCCTAGGAGGTGGTGGGATGGGTAAGAAGATGGACATCTATAGCAAAAAAGGAAGTGAAGAGCAGAGATGCTGGCAGGGGCAGTAGAGTGGTCCTAGGAGGTGGTGGGATGGGTAAGAAGATGGACATCTATAGCAAAAAAAGGAAGTGAAGAGCAGAGATGCTAGCAGGGGCAGTAGAGTGGTCCTAGGAGGTGGTGGGAGGGTTAGAAGATGGACATATATAGCAAAAAAAGAAGGGAAGAGCAGAGATGCTGGCAGGGGCAGTAGAGTGGTCCTAAGAGGTGGTGGGATGGGTAAAAAGATGGACATCTATAGCAAAAAAGGAAGGGAAGAGCAGAGATGCTAGCAGGGGGCAGTAGAGTGGTCCTAGGAGGTGGTGGGATGGGTAAGAAGATGGAACTTTTACACTGTTTATTACTGATAAATTCACCCAAGATTTCTAGGACCATTTGGGAGGCACTGGAGAGGTCCTACAGTCACGGGTCAACCTTAGAAAAGATATGAAGGGTGAACCTTGTTATGTTCCCTGGATGATATTTAATGGGTCTGATTTTGCTTTTTAATGTTCCCCCAGTTTCACTGTAGCAGAATAAATGGCTGGCTATGAACTTGGCCGTCCTTCCTTCCGGTCTCCCATGAGACCATTTCAGGTCCTCTGAGCGCACTACGTCATTTCGTTTTTTTCTCGTAGTGGTTGCACAATGTACTATGAAAAAACGAAGCCTTTTCCAGCCTTTAGTTTGCAAATGTCTGAACGTTGTTTCCTTGGTAACAAAAGGTGATTCCACATTAACCATTCTGCCGGAGCACAGAGGGATCTTGGATCCGCACATGCTGATGGATGATTTATTAAGTTCATTTGTTTGGTTTTTTTTTCGAGCTGGAAAGACCAGGGGCTGAGTGTCAATAACACTTCAAGATCAATCCATGTTAATCAGATCCTGGACTGGTCAGCCCACACACAGCACATAGCAGACATATGGATGCGGGTGAACACAATTAACACCTCGGAAACTTCAAAAACAAGGGAAAACATGTCATGAATCGCTAACGATCCCGCCAGGATGAGCTGTGTCCGACGCATCCAAAGTGTAACGTTCAATGCCTCGGTGATTATAGCTTAATGAAAGACACTTGGATGGGAATGGCTGCCTCTGCTAAGGAAGCAGAAGACTCGTTGACAGCAATTAGCGCCACATTGCAAGACATTTATATTATGTAGAGAAGCCTTGGAGACCATGAATGGAGGTGACGTGACTTTGGCTTGATGGACACTGAAAACAGATAGTTTCCACAGAGGTGTACGGGGGCCGGGGTGCAAGAACTGCATCCTAAAATGCTATTCTGTGCAGGCGCAAATCATTGCAAAGTCAATATAGGTAGAGAAACTGATCGGCTCCAGTGTATACTTTGCAAGGATATGAGAAAACCATATACATATATGTATGTGTACTTACTAGGACACTCCACTCTCCCCAATTGCTGTAGGGGGTGCTCAGTCCGAAGGAAGACAGTATCCAAAATGTCAATATAAAAAAGTAATAGACGGCACTCACCAATCTTCTGACGGGCATTTCTTTATTACCAAAAATAGCTTAAAACCGGACGGGGACAAGAAGGTTACAGATCACCTACGATCGTTTTGCGCCCACTCGCGCTTCCTCAAGGCAAATCATTGCATAGATCTACTTGTTCAGAAAGATCTCGGACAAGCCTGTACAACATATGGCTCAAAACTGGACCCCAAAGGGCAGAACTTATGCAAACCCTGCCCCAAAATGGGCATGCCCAGGTGGTTTAGGGGCATTCTCGCTGGGTCTGGAGACATTCCTGCTTGGTCCAGGATTGTTCCCCAATTTTGTCAAATAGTCTAAATAAAAATGGGAATCTAGCAAGAGAAGAAAGAGTGACCTTAGGGGGAAGGTGGTAGTGACATCTTAAATTGTGTGATTTCTACCTCTTCTACGTGTGTTACCCGCTGCCAGAGGGTCTCAACAATGGGAAACCTTATATTTTTTCTGTCCATCAGATTATGGGTGACTGGCCAATTAAGATGTTTTGGATTCCTTTTTGGAGTTAGCAAATCACTGTATATATAGGTTTTCACATGCTAATAGGTGGTGTTTCACCTGACTTGATAATAGAAAAGGGAGTTTCTTTTTATTTTTTTTTCTTTCACAATTAGAAGGTACAAATGAGAGATAGAAATTCAGGTTTGTTTAAATAGTGTTTATCGAGGTTATGTGATGTACATAATAAAAGTTAAGTTTTAGTGCTTTATAGATTGAGAACTGATAGAGTTTACGTTTACCTATGGCAAAATAGTAAATATAGTTCCCCAATTTTAGCTCCTACCTCCTGCTAAGATGTGGAGGTCTGATCAAGGCAAAGCTGTTACTGTACTATACCAAGAGTAAGCCTGACAGGGCAAGGCATGACACTTTCTATGAATCCTCTTTGTCATGCTGCTCCCCTTCATGCCGTGATTTAGGTATACCCAAATGTATAAGCTTTCTGACACAAGTTCACCCTTAATTTATTGAGATTTGGCGTTGAGCTGTCTAAGGGGCCGTTTACACGACACGGTGCAAATACCGGTCAGAAATTCCAACCGGCATCTGCACACGGCCGCCGGGGACGGCTTTTCTCCGCTGTTTGCGAAGAAAAGTCCTCCCCCCTCGCAATGAGATGTTCATATTCCGGCCAAAAATCGCACCGAGGAAAAATGGTAGACTTGTATCTGCAAGCAATGACTGCTACCTGCACCGAAGGACAGACAGGAGCTGGGACAGGTGAGTAACAAGCGGGGACACTGGAGGACGCCACTGCAGCTGCCGGGGCACGGGCACGACTGCGGCTCCAGCATGAACCACATGAACCGTGACAGTAAGGGTGAATTCTGTAATTAATCTACAGCGAAAATTGCATATTTTGCTACAGCTTTCCAGCAGAAAAAAATCCAGTAGCTCTAGACATGATACAGAAAACTCGAGTTGTGGGAACAAAAAATATTGAGTATAAAAAATTGAGTGTCCAGTGGGAAAAAAAGTCTTCCAAAGTTAAAGGGTTTTTGCCACGAAGTAAAATTGACGTGGGAAGTTTGAAAATGAAATAATAAACATTTTCACAATTCATCATTATTAAAAATTCTGTACCGTTTTTGTCTTAGCTGCTCCTTTAGTGATCCATTGTTTACAGCTCGTCTCCAGGGGATACGACCAGGGCTGTGAGCTCCTCAGTCCTGGTCGCACATGCTCAGACATCACCTCTCCTCTCAGGTAGCTACTGAGTGTTCAAACCCCAGGTGCTGTTACTCTACTCCTGTCCTTTGGACTAGTTAGTAATAAGTCAAACAGTGCAGATAAATTAGAAAAAGAAACCTCAATCAGGTCTGTGCACTGATAAAGAGAAAAAAAAATCCACAGGTTTGGTTCCTGCATGGATTTGAACCAAGGACTCTAGTGCTGTAAAGCAAAAATGTTACCTCTGAGCTACTTACAATTCTATACATAAACAGACCTTTCTTTGACTACAGAGAGGAAAGGCTTGATGATGTCATCCTGCTGGGTCACATGATATGCAATTCAAACAAATCACACACGCCTCCTGAGCACACAGAGCTGAAGAGCTGGATGCAGGAGGTATGGAATGAGATCGTGGCAAAACCTCTTTAAGCAATTTTATTCATGTAGTTTTATTTAATTTTTGTGGACTTCCTGCAGTTCTATATCATCTGCTGTTGACTGAGGTTCAGTCATGGTGTTTCAGCTGTGTCAAGTCCAGGAGATCAGGTGACCATAGGGGTTTGGCTTTTTTCAGGGCAGTCTTTAAAGCTCTTCCTCCTTGGTCCTGTCTCCCAAAGCTTTCAACATGAGGGAGAAAAGAGGGGGCACTCACTGAGACTGAGGTTGGGAGGGAGGAAGATAGAGCACAGCAAAGGATTCTGGGGTTTGAGATTTTACAGGATAAAGAGTAACAGCTTTCAAGCTGAAAATGCTGCTGCTAAACTGCAGAGAAGGGAGGTTACATACAGCACAGAAAAAGTAGAAACTAGAACAGAAAACATCTAAGGGAGACGAATGAAGACAAACTGAAAATGCTGCTGCTAAACTGCTGAGAAGGGAGGTTGCATACAGCACAGAAAAAAGTAGTAATTAAAGCAGAAAACATCACAGGGAGACGAATGAACACTGAAACTGAAAATGCTGCTGCTAAACTGCTGAGAAGGGAGGTTGCTTACAGCACAGAAAAAAGTAGAAATTAAAGCAGAAAACATCACAGGGAGACGATTGAAGACTGAAACTGAAAATGCTGCTGCTAAACTGCTGAGAAGGGAGGGTGCATACAGCACAGAAAATAGTAGAAATTAAAGCAGAAAACATCATAGGGAGAGGAATGAAGACTGAAACTGAAAATGCTGCTACTAAACTGCTGAGAAGGGAAGTTGCACACAGCACAGAAAAAATTAGAAATTAGAGCAGAAAACATCACAGGGAGACGAATGAAGACTGAAACTGAAAATGCTGCTACTAAACTACTGAGAAGGGAGGTTGCTTACAGCACAGAAAAAAGTAGAAATTAAAGCAGAAAACATCACAGGGAGATGATTGAAGACTGAAACTGAAAATGCTGCTGCTAAACTGCTGAGAAGGGAGGGTGCATACAGCACAGAAAATAGTAGAAATTAAAGCAGAAAACATCATAGGGAGACGAATGAAGACTGAAACTGAAAATGCTGATACTAAACTGCTGAGAAGGGAAGTTGCACACAGCACAGAAAAAATTAGAAATTAGAGCAGAAAACATCACAGGGAGACTAATAAAGACTGAAACTGAAAATGCTGCTACTAAACTACTGAGAAGGGAGGTTGCATACAGCACAGAAAAAGTAGAAATTAAAGCAGCAAACATCACATGGAGATGAATGAAGACTGAAACTGAAAATGCTGCTGCTAAACTGCTGAGAAGGGAGGGTGCATACAGCACAGAAAAAGTAGAAATTAGAGCAGAAAACATCACAGAGAGACAAATAAAGACTCAGGTAAGCCAGCTAGGATATTTTATTTATTTATATATATTGTAAGACTCACATGCCTTCGGCCACCTTCTTGGCTCCCCCCGGGGGGTCATGTCTGGGATCCCCGTTCTGTAGGGGGAATCACACTGCACAGGTTCTTTTGGCGTCAGCCCTGTTTTATTCTCCCGGGGGAAAATTTTATTATAAACCAAGGCACCAAAAACAAAACCCCCTAGGCGTTACCACTAACTCACTTTAAAATACGCCCCCTGCTATCAGTGGTCTGGCCCCTCCCATCCAGACCACAAAACCGGTACCTACTGTAATGTTTAGGTTCCCAAAGCCCCCGGGGGGCTGAGCCTCTCCGCTCCATCTCAGGTATCAGCCACCCCCCTGATTACCTGGAGCAGCGGTTTTTTTGGCCCTCCAGGGATGGCAAAAACCTACCCGGGAACACGGGGTTTCTGTATAGTCCATTTACTGGCAGAAAATGCAATGCTGTGTCGGTCTGTCACTTTTATATATTTTATATATTTTATATTATTATATTATATATTTTTATTTATATTTATATTTTTAAATAATATATAAAAGGGTTTCCCGAGTCTTCATTCGTTTCCAGTGTGTGTTTTTGCTCAAATTTCTACTTTTTCTGTGTTTGTACCCCCCCCTCCCTTTCAGCAGTTTAGAAAGAAAACATTTTCCGTTTGAAAGCTGTTACTCCTTTAAATTTTGTGTATTTTGGTACACTGGACAGTCCCTTTAAGTACCCTGAGCTTCACTACAATGATTGTGTGAGAACTGGTCAGGAAACACGGGCACTTGCAAGTTTGTAATAACATATTGTATAATACTTGATGTGTTCTTGTAAAGCAGTGAACGCTTATGACTCCATTTAGTAAAGTAAACATCTGACAGAAGAGGAAGCGCGTGTATCCATTAAATTCATTCAGAGATCAAAGTACTCCTCCTGCTGCCATAGAGACCAAGAAAAAAAACACATATAAGAGGCTTAGTTCTTGCCCAAATTTGTAATTAACTACAAGGGGAAGAAGACAATTACCATATTTAAAAAAAAGTAGGGAAAAGAGGTCCCTGACACAATATAATTATTCTCATTAACTATGCAAAGCACATAGCGCTCTACATGATGGGAACATGTTCAGAGAAGGCACAACAGTTTACTCATAGCAAGTATCTACACCACATGCAACAAAAAGCCTGGAAATATTGTAGATTGCTATAAACTTTGTTATTAGTATAATTCTCATATATATATATTGATACATTTTTGGATTTTTTTTTTTCTTTATTTTTCCCCCCACTTTCCCAAACAGCGACAATTAGGGCTTTTCTACCTAGGTGTATATAAAAAGCAATTATTAAAGGGGTATTTTCCCATTTCATTGATTAGCGTTAAAAATGTAGGCAAAGGTAAATAAAATTATTACCAAATTGCTTTCTTTTTAGGTTAGGCGTTTCTTTCTCCCCGCTTGTGTGCAAAAGCTTCTCTGTACCCCATCATCTTTCTTCCCTATTGCGGGGGCCGGTATGGTGAGTAATTTTCGTCAACTGTGCCTTTTTTTAAAGAAGAGTTTGTTTGTTACTTACTGAAAAAATGTAACCCCTTAAAAGCTGTAGCCCGCTTTGTTTAGACCGCTCCATCACCAGTGTCCCTCTAACAGGATGAGCGAGGAAAAGCGAGTAAAAAGTCAGTCATGTGTAGAACTGTCCAGCCTAAAGGAAAGGTTAGACTGAAGCTGTAGAATTGCCCACAGCCTGAACTGCAAATGGGAGCCTGAAGCTATAGAACCGCCCATAACCTGAACAGGAAGTGGAAGCAAGAAGCTGTAGAACCACCCACAGGCTGAACAGGAAGTGCGAGCCTGAAGTTGTAGAACCACCCACAGCCTGACCAGAAACTGGGAGCCTGAAGCTGTAGTAATAAGTAGTAGTAAGTATGGTGAACCCATTCAGGGCTATCTATTGACTATTTTTTTACTGTAATGAATAAAAGTTCTATTTTAGCTTGATGAGGGCGCACCCATATATGTGAATGCGTTTTTGTTTTTTTTTCAATTGGTGACCCCAGCAGTTCCGCTTCATGATTTTCTCCAAGGGTAGTAAAGAAGGACAGTGGTATTTGGATCAAAAGTAGGGACACTCCAAAGAGGGATACTTAAGAGACATGGAGAAGGTTCCTTCTCTCATTCAGGCTTAAAGTTCCATCTCAGACTTAAGATCTTTTCTCCTTTGTTTAATCAAGACCATGACTCCCAGGATCGGCTTCATGGGAATCTCTACATTTAAGAAGAGGTTAATCTACCTAGATAGAACTGCCTCTTCTAGGAAAATGAATTACAGTTACAGTCTCTGGACCCAATAGAGGCTTCCAAAGTGTTCATCTCTCACTAGATTAAGGACACTGTCCCTTTTAGATAATTCTCTTCAAGACTTAGGGCGACATGTCAGAATAGAGGCGCCTCCACACCAGTTTTAAGGTGCATTCAATGAGTGTAGAGTGCACCTGAATGAAGGAACCTGTCAAACATTTGGCGCCTGGTCACCTTGCATAGTATAATTGATGCGTCCAATCTAGGCTCATAGCATAACTTAGGTGCATAGCATATCATTGCTAACATTTTTGATGCACCTACTAGGCGTCATCAAATGTGTCATGCCTGGCGTATAATGCACCTAGTTTTGGTGTACGACAGTTCATTAATATAGAGAATAGGGTGTCAACAGTTTTTTGGCGCTAAATACGCAAAAAAAATGGGACATGTCACCCTTAATGTTCCTTTGTTTCTTAGGACACACAGTAATAGGTCTATCTCCACTTCTCTAAAACTGGTCAAGCATTGGTGTCCATAGAACCAATGTTTAATGCAGCGTCTTGGTCTTCTCTCTTTATGAATGAGAATTTTGTTTTGAGAATGATGTAGGTTCTCCTTCCATAAGGGAGTCTCCTAGCCATTTCCCTATCAGTGTTCTGCTGACAGGGATGTAAGGGAAGTCTAAGGGCTTGTCCACACAGCAAGGGTTTTAGGACAGTTTTACAGACGGTTTTCGGTTTTGAAAATCGTCTGTAAACCGACTGACAACCCCTATAATGGACCTCTATGGAAAATCCATGCGGCGGTCCCCACTGCACGGATTTTCCACCGGACGGTTATTTAGACCCCCAGCTGTCTGAAAAACATTGAACATGTTCACTCTTTCGCCCGGTTTTCGGGCGGAATATGAACTCGTCAATGCACGGCCGCAAAAACAGAGCGAATACCGGTTGGACAATCTGACCGGTATTTGCTCTCTGCCGTGGGGACGAGCCCTCAGATTTAGAATGTAAATCTGTTTTCCTTCAGTCCCGTCAGAAGCCCAATGCTCTCTCCCTATTGAGACAGTCTGAACTAAACAATTGCAGGGCCATTATGTAACCTTTTCAACTCATTAAAAATTCTATGTGTCCTATCAGTCCGCAGGGAGGAGAAATCCCTATTTTCTCAGACGGGGATTCTTATACTGTAAGAGCGGTGAGACTATGGAGCTCGCTGCCACAGGAGGCTGTGGGTTCAGGAACGGCTTACATGCCTTTCTTGGAAAATATTATACTACACGTTATGGGGACTAGAGAGAGAATTAATTCTGATTGCCAGATTTGGAGTCGGGGGCTATTTTTCCTCTTCTATAGGGCAATTGGCTTCCACCTCAGGGAGGTTTTTGACTTCTTCTGGATCAACATTGTAGGGTTATAGGCAGAACCGTAACTTGAAGCTTCTTGGCCCTAGTGGCAATAGTTAAATGGGGCCCCTTAGCTATCATGTGCCATTGAGAATGCTGTGGCAGGAGGGCTTTTGGGGCTCCATGAAGTTGCAGGGCCCGACAGCGACTGTTATCTCTGCACCCCCTATAGCTTAGCCCCTGGTTATAGGTTGGATTCAATGAACCTATGTCTTTTTCCAACCTACTATGTTACTATATTGTGCTGCTAACAGGACTAAGGGAAAACAGATTTGCCTCCAAAATTGCAAACTTTTATTTTGTATTAGTTAAATGGGTTGTCCATTAGTTTGCAATAACTACCTCTGGGTCATGGGGCCTTAAAACTACTTAAAAAAATGTGAGCTCGTTTGCTGCGATCCGCTGCTCCCAATGATCTCTACTGAGAAGGTTCCCATCTGGTTGCTAAACCACTGGCCCAGCTAGTATTTCTACCGGGAGGCCCATACCAGTATTAAATTTGTACTATGCAACTAATCACTGGCCTGAGCAGTCTCCTCCTGTATGACAGCAGGTGCCTTATGAATATAACGTCATCAGTGGGGAGCACCGGGACTGTTAGGCTATGTTCACACGGCTTAACTGCGGGACGTAATTACGCCCCGCAATTACGCCGTGTGGACGGGGCGGGGCGGGAGCGGGGGAGTGAGCGGGGGGCCGGCACTTGGCCGGCCCATTGACTTGCATTACCAGCGGCGCGTGTACGCCGCTGGTAATTCACATGTCAATTATCTCCGCGCCCGGCGGATTCGCCGAGCATGGGGGGGGGGGGGGGTAATTCATAGTTCTCTATGAGAACTGTGGATTACCGTAATGACTGGGACGTATTCCAGCCGTAATTCGCGCACTATGGCGCGTAATTACGGACCGAAATACGGCCCATTTTAAGCCGTGTGAACATGGCCTTAGAGTATGTTCACATGGCATATTTTGGCACGGGTTTTTGTGGCGTATTTTGTGCCGAGATACGGCCGAAACAATGTTCAAGTAAAATTCTCCTAGACTGTAATGTGAAATATGCGCCATTATTCAGACAATGTGTATTTTACTCTCATATTTTTGCAGGCGCCTGAAAAGAAGTGACAGAAAATGTATACACGCCTCAAATGATTAAGCACAGGAAACAGAAATCTCCGTCGAGTCACCGCATTCTGTAATGGAGTTTAAATAACACACTTGGAAGAACGAAATTTCAACAGCTCAACAATCGCGTTTTGCGCCACGTATCTGCGTGAACTCCTCCTTAAATGGGCCGGTACTGAAGTTATAAAGATGAATTCATGATTTTTTTCTCTCTTTAAGGCCAGAAATCTCCCTCGGGTCACTGCACGTTGCAATCACGTTGAAATTATACACTTGCAAGTGCGGAATTTCAACAGTGCAACAAACGTGTTTTGCGGCATCTATCTGCTTAAACTCCTCCTTAAATGGGCTGGTCCTGAGATAATAAAGGTGAATTCATGATTTGTTTTCTGTCTTTAAAGCCAGCAAATAGATATTTTAAACTATTGGAGAACTTTAATCGAATCAAGATTTTGCAAGAGTGAAGCTATACCCGAACATGGGCTCCAAACTGCTTTAGTCCAACTTAAAGAGATGGGAGGGGCAATTTTCAACAACCTATCCTTTGGTAAAGGGGCAAATGTGACGGTATAAAATACTGAATGGAAGGCGGCCCAATTAACTTTTTGTGTTGCGCCAACTCTCTCTTTACATTCAGTACAGACTGTGTAATACTGTATGTATTCTTTAATTACTAGTGCATCTAAAAAAATTAGAATATCATTGAAAATTAATCTTATTATTTGTTTTAGGGCTCACAAATGTATAATATTAAACCTGGTAATTCATACTGTAATGACTCTATACAATTTATGGGTTTCTCTATTTGACTTAAATTATTGATATCAGTTATCTTTTCGGTGATACAGTATTCTCATTTTTTGAGATACCCTAGTATGTATAATTTTTAGTACTACTACTTTGCCAGATAAGAAGACAATATTTGGCAAATATAGTTGTTTCCGCTTCAGAGGGTTAAAGGGATTGTTTCATGAGGATAACTCATTTTGCAGTCAAAGCTGGTCCTAATCAGAGCTGATGGCTACCATCGTCTAGCTTCAGAAACCCCCGGCTGTTATTGCTGTAGGGGACGCTGCAGCCGGCGGCCATCAACCACAGGACTGCAGTGTAGCCTTACATTACTGATTAATGGAAGCCCATGTAACACATGTAAATTAGGGAGAACCATTCTTTAAAAAAAACACTCAAATTCTTTGGGGCTTGTTCACCGCTCAATAGCTGAACTAACATGAACCCAGTAGCTAGCAACTCTGCCATTTATGCTGACTGGGAAAAAGATCACATGTGCAGCTAATTGCATGAGCAAGATGAAAAACTGCACACCAACTTAACACCTATTCACACCAGCATGCAGAAAAGCCGCAGTATTATGCATGGGGAGATTGCACAGATGCAAAGTAAGCAATAAAACAACCACTCACACAACCTCAGTGCATGAGGGGGGGGGGGGGTTGCTGGTACTACAATTGCATAAAATAAGGCGATACAAAAGTGTGCCATAAATACAGATATGTGTGGTGTACCATGCTGGCTTACAACCTATTAGTGACACCCATACTATTAGACTAGGCGGGCTGCCCAGCATTTTCTAAGTGTCCAACACAAAACACAGGCACACTCTGCTCCCCAGCACTGTTGGGCAAATAAAAAAAGGGGCATACCGGAAAAATATTAAATATGAGGTATTAGTTGGTAATAGGGCCCCAATACACAAGCTCACAAGTCTCTTCACAGCTCCTCATGTTTTGTGAGTCCCTACACTAACAACTTTACAGAAAAAACATACAAAAATGGGACATTACTTACTCAAAAAAACACTCCAATTCTTTGGGGCTTGTTAACCATTCTTTACCAGCAGCTCTGCTCTAGCTCGTAGACGGGATGACCGAGCAGAAGAAAGCCCTCCATGACACGCATATGTCTTAATAGGGTATATGGAGAGGATCTGCCTTTGTGAGAGCTCTCTATTACACCAAAGCTACACAGCACAGGTTCAGTTCATGATGCTCATGTATCACTATAGCTATAGACACTATGGGCCAATTTATCAAGTGTATAACTCTTTTATCCCGAAACAGCTGTCTGCATTTGAACTTAACTGGTTTGGCTCAAATCCTTTTAACTTTGCGAAGCTCCTGCGAGCTACATGTGAAGTGAGGATAAGTACATCCAATAGAGGGCGCCGTGGAGCTCCTCAGCTCTTTTCCCATAAGCCTTTGCTTTATGCAAAAACAATCAGTGAGGTCTGAATGGCAAGTGAACCCTCACACCAACCAATTTATTGGCGGCTCTCCTCAAGGAGAGATCTTTCCCTCTTTTAGACAGTGTCAACTTTGACAGACTTAGACTATGTGACATGTATCATGGAGCTATCTTTACACCATTTTCTAGTTGGCTTACTCTGTGCTACCTATTGCACCAAAATTGCCCCCTTTTGCTAAGTCACACCACTTCTAATGAGACTCCCTTTTATTGGATGAGGCGCAGTCTAGAAATTACACACTTGGAAGCATGGAACTTCAACAGCGCAACAAACATGTTTTGTGCCATGTATCTGCGTGAACTCCTCCTTAAATGGGCTGGTACTGAGGTTATAACGGGGAATTCATGATTTTTTTTTCTGTTTTAAAGGCCAGAAATCTCCCTCGGGTCACTGCACGTTGTAATCACATTGAAATTACACACTTGCAAGCACAGAATTTCAAAAGCGCAACAAACGCGTTTTGCGCCACATATCTGCGTGAGCCCCACCTTAAATGGGCTGGTACTTAGGTTATAAAGGTGAATTCCTGATATTTTTTTCTGTTTTTAAGACGAGAAATCTCCCTCGGGCCACTGCACATTGTATTGGCGTTGAAATTATACGTTTGGAAGCATGTAACTTCAACAGCGCAACAAACGCATTTTGCGCCACCTATCTGCGTGAACTCCTCCTTAAATGGGCTGGTACTGAGGTTATAAAATTGAATTCATGATTTTTTTTCTGTTTTTAACACCAGAAATCTCCCTCGGGTCACTGTACATTGTAATCACATTGAAATTACACACTTGCAAGCACGGAATTTCAAAGCGCAACAAATGCGTTTTGTGCCGCGTATTTGCGTGAACTCCTCCTTAAATGGACTGGTACTGAAGTTATAAAGGTAAATTTCTGATTTTTTTTCTGTTTTTAAGACCAGAAATCTAACTCTGGTCACTGCACGTTGTAATCACGTTGAAATCACACGCTTCCAAGCATGGAATTTCAACAGCGCCACAACGCGTTTTGCGCCACCGATCTGCATCAACTCCTCCTTAAATGGGCTGATACTGAGGTTAGAAAGGTGAATTCATGATTTTTTTTTCTGTTTTTAAGACCAGAAACCCCCTCGAGTCACTGCACGTTGTAAACAAATTGAAATTACACGCTTGTACGCACAGAAATTTAAAAAAAAACGCATTTTGCGCCGCATATCTGCCTGATGGTTGCTAAACCACTGGCCCAGCTACTATTTCTACCAGGAGGCAGATACTAGTATTAAATTTGTACCATGCAACTAATCACTGGCCTGAGCAGTCTCCTCCTGTATGACAGCAGGTGCCTTATGGATAAAACCTCATCAGTGGGGAGCACCGGGACTGGCATATGGCACATGGCATTATTTGGCATTTTTTTTGCACGCATTTCATGCCAAATTACGGCTAAAACAATGTTCAAGTACAATTCTCATAGACTGTAATGTGAAATATGCGCCGTCATTCAGACGATGTGTATTTAACTCTCATATTTTTTATGCGCCTGAAAAGAATTGACGTCAATTCTTTCAGATGTATACAGGCCATCAAATAATTGAGCATTAGAGGCAGGAATCTGCCTCAGGTCTCTGCACTTTGTAATCGCGTTTAAATTACACGACTGGAAGCGCGGAATTTAAACAGCGCAACAAACGCGTTTTGCGCCGCCTATCTGCATGAACTCCTCCTTAAATGGGCTGGTACTGAGGTTATAAAGGGGAATTAATGATTGTTTTTCTGTTTTTAAGGCCAGAAATCTCCCTCGGGTCACTGCACGTTGTAATCATGTTGAACTTACACACTCAGAAGCACAGAACTTCAACAAACGCGTTTTGTGCCGCGTTTCTACTTGAACTCCTCCCTTTTATCGGATGAGGCGCAGTGTCTACAGACGGTCATAAATGTGGTGTAAGGCATGTACAGCAGTATGTTTGCCCAAATTCTGGGGCAATTGCCTTGATAAATGTGCCCCAATGTTCCTCAAATCATTCCTGAACAATTTTTGCAAGGCGGCATAAGCCAACTAGAAGAGGCTACTGCCATCAGGGGATAGATCTGCTATGAAAGGCTGGAGTTGGTTTGTACAATGTTGAGGGTGGTGGTAAGTATCACAGTAACTTCCATCGGATCTTGAGGTTTCCCATCACACTGCCTCCGCCATCTTGTCTTCTTCCCATAATGCAACCTGATGCAATCTTTTCCCCAGGTAAGTGACGCACACGCATCAGGCCAACCGTGATTCATCAGAAAAGGCCACATTTTTCCATGCTCCAGTTCTGATGCTCACATGTCGATTAAGGGTGTTTTCGGCATTAGGCAGGGGTTGGCATAGGCACTCTGACTGGTCTGTGACACTATATTGTTCTGACACCTTTCTGTCATCGCCATATGTGTGTTCCAATTGCTCTTCTGCGGGATTAAACCACCCTCCGTTACCCACGTGCATGAATGTGTATTTGGGAATTAAAAGGGTTGTCTCCCCATGCAGTTTCACAGAGCCTCAGGCAGCTTCACACTCACACGTCCTGGCCAAGCAGTGGGAAGGTCTATAGCAGAGGTTGACATATCAGCTGTGCTAGTCCTAGCTGATTTTACTATAGTGAAATGACTGCAGGAGGTTTGTAAATAGCAGTGTATAAGGCTACAGAGCTCTAAGGTTTAAAACTTGTCATTAGCTTAGGTAAACAAAGCTCCTATGCTAGAGATAAGACTCATCTGGAAGTGTGTCACCATGAAGGCAGCTCAGAGTAATGAGAGATAAGAGAGAGAGCACAGGGAGAGGTGGGGAGATGCGGTCGGTAACCAGAGAAACTTGTGGTCAAGCAGTGGGAGGGTCTATAGCAGAGAAGGACATATCAGCTCTGCTATTCCTAGCTGATTTTACTATAGTGAAATGACTGCAGGAAGTTTGTAAATAGCAGTATATAAGGCTATGGAGCTCTACGGCTTAAAACTTGTCATTAGCTTAGGTAAACAAAGCTCCTGTGCTAGAGATAAGACTCATCTGGAAGTGAGTCACCATGAAGGCAGCTCAGAGGAAAGAGATATAAGAGAGGGAGCACAGGGAGAGGTGGGGAGATGCGGTCGGTAACCAGAGAAACTTGTGGTCAAGCAGTGGGAGGGTCTATAGCGGAGAAGGACATATTAGCTCTGCTATTCCTAGCTGATTTTACTATAGTGAAATGACTGCAGGAAGTTTGTAAATAGCAGTGTATAAGGCTACAGAGCTCTAGGGCTTAACACTTGTCATTAACTTAGGTAAACAAAGCTTCTGTGCTACAGAGAAGGCTCAAAAGGGAGTGACTCACCATGAAGGTAGCTCAGAGGAAAGAGATATAAGAGAGGGAGCACAGGGAGAGGTGGGGAGAAAGGGTCCATAACCAGAGAAACTTGTGTACTCTAAGGCCTTGTCCCCACGGCACCGGTTTGTGGCTGGTTTATCGGGCGGTTTTGCAAACTGTCTGAAAAACCGTCCGCAAACTTTTACATGGGGCTCTATGGAAAACCCCTGCAGCAGTCCCCACTGCACGGATTTTCCACCCAGCGGTTTTTCAGATGGCGGGCCGCCCAAAAAACATTCTCCTTGTTCATTCTTCCGTTCGATGAATGTGAAGGGGGAGGGCTTTTCTCCGCTATTTGCGGAGAAAAGCCGCCACCCCCCCCCCCCCCGGGTCTTGTGCACGGCACAAAAACAGGACAAATACCGGTCGGATAAACCGACCGGTATTTGTCCTGTGCCGGGTGCTAACGGGATAAAATCATCTTTATCTTCTGAACAAAGCAAAATCTACATAGCAATGTATTTGTTAATAGTCTTCATTTACCTTTCCCTAGATGTTAAAAGCTAAACACTGTAATGAGAAATCCCCTATAACTGTCCCTTTCATCAAAGGAGCTCAGATAAGCTGTTTGGGGTGGATCTGTCATTGAACTTGTTGACTGTTTCCAACGGCAACCACCATATGTAGTTTCAAGATATTTTAAGAACAGTAAAACAAACCTAGAGTTTGTTCACATCTTTTTGGGAAAGGAAAGAATAAAGTACACAGTACTAATACATGAAATACCCCTTCTGGAACATGTGGACATTGTGCTGTATATACAGTATGAGAAATGTATAAAAAAACAAAAGACTTAACGGATACAAAAAAAATACAAAATCTGGTTTCATGCTCATGAGATCCCTGGCATCATTTTTATACTAAAATCAGATAAATGGTTGCAGCGCACACAGACAATAGTCTTTAAGGGTCACAGTGTGAATCCCACTCAGATCCACCCTACCCAAGTGCCCCCCGCCTGGGCCACAGCTGCATTACTTAACCAAGTGTCAGAAAACTAGAGACAAGTGCCAGCCGGGTTATTAGAGCTATGAAAGTGGATACATATTTCATAAACCATCGGCAGTAACTCTTATATCTAGGTAAGTACACAATGAATCACTTAGCCTCTATCACCATGAAAAAAAACGGAAACATTTACGCGAGTTGAACCTTTGTTAAAAAAAAAATAATAAAAATAAATTAAATTACCCCAGAACCAAATGGAGCCCGGATTATCTAATATTCTGGAATATTAAATGGTTTTAAAAAAAGAAGAGTTTTCACATTTAATTACTTTAAAAAAAATTTAATTTGTCAATAATTGAACCGGACGGTGCATGTACATATATAATAATGATATTACAGACCATAATGTCACCTGTATCATAGATGTGACACCAGTTGTGTCCTCCACTGCAGCCTGTCACCCAGCCAACATTCTGCCCTTCCTGTTAAAGAGCTAATAAGGTGAATACCCAATTTTCTCTAACCCTAAATACAGTTGCAAGAGAAAGTTACAAAAAAGTGCACGATGGAGAGAAAACAACACTGCACATCAACACCAAAACCTAGTTCCAGCTGTGTAACATGGTGGAGGGGCCATCAGAGTTTAAGGTAGCTTCACTGTCTCTGGGCCTGACATGTTGTTACATTACAGACCATTATATCACCTATATCATGGACTTTATAGCAGCTTGGTCCCTCTGTAGGCTCCATCTATAAATGCCAGTTCCATAAGGGATAAATACCAGCTGCTATGATGTTCTATAACACTCAGAAGCACTGCACCCTGTCACACAGCCCATAATTCTGTCCCTATTTCTAAAGAGCTAATAGAGTTAGGGGCCGTTTACACGGCAGTGGACAAATACCGGCCGGTTTGTCCGGTTTTGCGGCCGTCCCAACGGCCGCGCGGGGGGTGTGGGGGGGCGGCTTTTCACCGCGATGAGCCCTCCCATTGAGATGCACATGTTCCGTCCGGAAACTGGACGGAAGATGGTGCATGTTCAATGTTTTGGCGCCGGTCCGCCGGCGACAAAACCGCCGGGCGGAAACCCGTGCAGTGGGGACTGCTGCGCGGTTTTTCCATAGAGCACAATTGTGCTCATTTTCGGCCGGTTTTTCAGGCGGTCTGAAAAACCGCAAACCACCTGAAAAACCAGCCGAAAACCCGTGCAGTGGGGACATGCCCTTAGAGTAAATGGGGTGTTCACTCTAACTACAGTTGTAAGAAAAAGTTCCAAAAAAGTGCACAGTGGAGAGACACCAACCTGGTGGAGAGGCCATCAGAGTTTAAGGTGGCTTCACTGTCTCTGGGCCTTACAGACCATTATGTCACCTATTCAAACTAACGTACAAAGTTCTGAACTATAATAACTCTTTCACATGCTTCTTTTAATATTCCTTTAGGCATCAAGCGCTTGATGTCTAAAGGAATATTAAAAGAAGCCTCTGAAAGACTTATTATAGTCCAGAACTTTGTACGTTAGTTTGAATATGTAGGGTGGGACACTCAATCTGAACAGTCAGTTGCAGTCGTTCGTGTATTTTGTTACTATTTCTATTTATTGCATTATGTCACCTATATCATGGACTTAACAGTAGCTTGGTCTCTTTTCAGGCTCCATCTATAAATGTCAGTTCCATAAGGGATAGATATCAGCTGATATGATGTTCTGTAACACTCAGAAGCACTGCACCCTGTCACGCAGCCCTTAATTCTGTCCTTTCTAAAGAGCTAATAGAGTTAGAGTAAATGGGGTGTTCACTCTAACTACAGTTGCAAGAAAAAGTTACCAAAAAGTGCACAATGGAGAGAAAACAACACTGCACATCAACACCAAAATACTATCCTAACTGTGCAGCATGGTGGAGAGGCCATCAGAGTTTAAGGCTGCTTTGCTGTCTCTAGGCCTGACATGTTGTTACATTATAGACCATTATGTCACCTATATTATGGACTTCACAGCAGCTTGGTCTCTCTGTAGGCTCCATCTATAAATGCCAGTATTATAAGGGATAGGTAAAGGTTGCTATCATGTTCTATAACACTCAGAAGCACTGCACCCTGACACCCAGCCCATAGTTCTGTCCCTCCTTCTACAGAACTAACAGGGTGAACACCCCATTTTCTCTAACCCTAAATATAGTTGCATGAAAATGTTACAAAAAAAGTGCACAATGGAGAGAAAACAACACTGCACATCAACACCAAAACCTAATTCCAGCTGTGTAACATGGTGGAGGGGCCATCAGAGTTTAAGGCTGCTTTGCTGTCTCTGGACCTGACGTCTTGTTACAATACAGACCATTATATCACCTATATCAAGTTTACTGCATCTTGAGCTCTCTGCAGGCTCCATATATACATCCCAGTTCCATACGGGATAGATACCAACTGCTATGATGTTTTCTAACATTCAGAAGCACTGCATCCTGTCGCCCAGCCCACAGTTCTGTCCTTCTACAGAACTAATAGGGTGAACCCCCCATTTTTTTCTGGGTGCAAGAAAATCTTACAAAAAAGTGCACAATGGAGAGAAAACAACACTGCACATCAACACCAAACCTCATTCCAGCTGTGTAACATGGTGGAGGGGCCATCAGAGTTTAAAGGGGTTGTCTAACTACAAAGATTGCTTTTTATGTTAAAGATCTTGCAAAAACAAGTCACTTTGCAATATATGTCCATTAACAGTGTCCTATCTATTCTGAGATATCCCCTCTTGTATGGGCTGCATCAGCTCCTCAGATTGTTATGGCAACAGACCTGTTTGATCTATCCTGATAGGCTTCCAGCCATGGTTGCTATAGCTACAGACCTGACTTCTACTGCAGCCTAGTGGAAGTCAGTTAACACGCCCCTGAGTTCAAAGTGAAACCAAGAAAACAGGACTGAGGCAAGGTGAATCAATGTAGTGAGACAACCCCTTTAAGGCTGCTCTGCTGTCTCTGGACCTAACGTCTTGTTATATTACAGACCATTCTATCACCTCTATCATGGACTTTACAGCAGCTTGGTCTCTCTGCAGGCTCGCTCCATCTATAAATGCCAGTTCCATAAGGGATAGGTACAAGTTGCTATGATGTTCTATAACACTCAGAAGCACTGCACTCTGTCAATCAGTCCATAATTCTGTCACTCTCTCTAAAGAGCAAATAGGGTGAACACCCCATTTTCTCCCACCCTAAATACAGTTGCAAGAAAAAGTTACAAAAAGTGCACGATGGAGAGAAAACAACACTGCACATCAACACCAAAACCCCATTCCAACTGTGCAGCATGGTGGAGGGGCCAAGAGTTTTGGGCTGCGTATCTGCCTCTAGGCCTGGACTCCTTGTTATCATTGAGGGCAGAATGAATTATAGATGAACAAAGACTTTTTCTAGGAGAATGTAAATTTGGCAATCGATGACCTGAAGTTGAGGAGACACTGGGTGATGCAACAAGACAATGGCCCAAATCATAAGCGGAAAGCAACTAAAAAAAGGTTGAAAAGGTAGAAGTTGGCGTTTTAGCATGGCCAAGCCGGAGTTGACCTCAGTGCTATCAAGAAGCTGTGGCCTGACAAAGGAAGGTAAGGCATCCCAGAATTATTGATGCATATTTCTAGGGAGTAACAGTCCAAAATTTCTCTTCAATTGTGTTAATCTTATTTGTGGCTACAGGAAACGTGGAAGTTATTGCTGCAAAAACGGATCTTCAAGTTATGACATTTGATAATTCGCTTACTTTTTCTCCCTGCACTCTAGACGTTTACTCAGTGCACGCAATAACAGACATAGGATATGTTTACACAGCGTAATTGCGGCACGCATTTCGCTGCGTATTTGTGCTTTATAAGCGGTGAAATGCGTGCTGCAACTACGGTTCTTCATAGCTCTCATAGAGAACTATGAATTACGCGTCGTCTCCCTGGGCGTACAATACGATTGTTTTGTACGCCTGAGGAGAGAAGTGACAGGCTTACGTGCTGCTGATAATAGACGACCCCTCCTATGCTTGGTAGTACGCGCGTGCTTCTAAAACACACGGTGCAGTGTAGCGTGCACAGTACGTGCCCCAGTACACCGTGTGAACATACTGTGGCAGAGCGACCATGGGGGGTCGCATGATTCTGCCCCTAGGTGGCGTACGTGCCACCGAAGTCCTGGCTTCGGTGGGGGAAGGCAACCAGTTAGCGTCAGTAACCCTAGGTTACTGACACAGGTAGTTAGTATGGCCGCTATGCGGCTAGTGATGGGTTGCCTTTCCCGAGACGGCCATAGCGTTGGGTGGGAAGCCGTCCCCACATTCCAGGCCAGGTTTTGGGCTAGTCCCTGGATGGCTATAAAAGCCCTTGACCTGCAGGTGTTAAGGGGGCGTGGTCTGCTGTTTGGAGTGGAGCAGCAGCGGAGCCAAGGTGAAGGGTTCTTGCCCCCAGAGACTTGAGAGAAGCCAGGACCCAGCAGGAGACTGGGAAAACTGAGAGAGTATTGTGGGACTGGACATTAGGTCCAGCCAACATGGTAGAAAGGGATTTTCTACACCTGTTTAGTCAGTGGCCAGACGGCCGAAAGGTTTGTTTTATGTTTGTTTGCTGTACGCCTCATCCAGAGCCTGAATAAAGCTGGCTGCGGCCAGTATAAAACTGACGCCTGGTGTCGGAGTGCTATATACCGGAGTGCCAGCCTGTTTATGAAAAACGGCGATCCCAGAGCTGAATGATCCCCGGGCCGAGCCAAGATGGCGGCCGAAGGCATGTGAGGCGTCACAATACCCATAAGAAGTACAACTGTCTGTGTGTTATTAGTTTAATTAGAGATTAGTTAGATTTTGTCTACAACTGTGACTTAGGCCCCATTCACATCACATTTCCTGACTCTGTTACAGGATAACGGCCAGGATACCTTGAAAAAAAACTATACAGCAGATGATCAGTTGGACCCAGAGAAAATAATAGTGAAAAACTAGTTTCTTTTGGACTACCCAAGATGTGTTCTATATAAACTTTATGTGCTGGTCTACTGATCGTTTCCTAAGGCTCTGCTGTTGTAAACGTGGGAATACTCTTCCTGACGGATATCTGCGTTGGAGGTACGGAACATAGTTTCAATTACACTATGATTAAGGATTAGTAGTCCGAAACGCGTCAGAGTGGACGTCGGCTACTTTCGGATATGCTGTATGCCTTTTTTTTAACTGCTTTGGATTAATAAAGATAACATGGATTGAAGAACAACACTTTTCCTGGATGCTGGAGGATTTACAGTACCATTAATATGGTGACAACCAGGATGAGCGACTACTGAATCCTACGTTGCGGCGAGCTGGACTTTTGTTTATAATTACATTTTTTCAATAGGGGCTTAGATCAGACCATATTTTATCAGTAATCAATGATGGAATCCAGACAGTGTCAGACTGGGATGCTTAGGGCCCACAGGTGGAGCTGACTTTAGGGGCCCACCAGTTGGGTGTTTATGGGCCCACCGGTGAATTTTACTTTAGGAGCCCATTCTCCAGATATTGTAAATGACTGTACATGCCTCCTATACTCTGCATCTTGCTTTTTGCCTCTCTTTCTATGCTTTCTTGCTTCTTCTGAGACTGTATATGGAGTTAAAAAAACAACTGTAGGTCTACCATGCCCAGAGGGCCCCCTGGGGGTTTCCCCTATTGCCCTGTGGGCCAGTCCAAGCCTGGTTTCAAGCATTTTCAACATTAGTCCACCTATTATCCTGGTCTCTTTATATCTTATCATTGGGTTCAATGTTTGAACAGTTTGTAGTCAGCTCCTAAGGGCATGTTCACATGGCTCATTTGGACAAGGTTTTGGACGAGGTTTTCGGAGCGTTTCCTCGTCCAAAACGCTTCCAAAATGCCCCCAGTTGATTTCATTGATTCCTATGTGAAACCTCATTGTAGTTCACACACGACGAGGTTTTTACATGCTTCTATGGAAGCACTGAAAAAGAAGTGTCATGTAAATTCTTGAAGCGTGTTTTAGGCGCCTTTTCGGTGCGGTTTTGGTACGTTTTGGGCGTGGTTTTGGGAGCAGTTTTTGTCCTGGCTATTAATTTGTATGGGTTTAAAACCCTTTAAAAAAACCTCACCCCAAAACCTGACCCAAAAACCCCCGCCAAGAAACCCCTTAAAGGGCCCCGTTCCACGGGGTTTTTGGCTGCAGGTTTCGCCGGGGCCCTTTTGCCCAAAAAACCTTGGGGCGGACCGAACCGAAAAACTCCCCGTTCTCCCGATGCGGGTTTGGGGGGCTGGGGGTGGGCGTGATATCTTTGCGGGAGGGGGGGTTTTTTTTGGGGGTGGGGCTTCCCGCCGGGGGTTTTCCCCCCGTGAAAATTTAAACAGCAGGGGGCAACCGGGGCCGCGAGCCGGGGCCTATTCGCACACCCCCCCGGGGGCGATGCCCGCTCAAAAACCGTGCGCCCGCCCCCACTGAAAAACTCCCCCGTCAAGAATTGACAGGAAGGTTCTTTCACAGGGGCTCGGGTCTGGCCCCCGGCCCCCGGACCGGGGCCCAAAACCCCGCGGCAGGGTGAATATTAACGCGGTTTCCCATAGGAAACCCATGTTAATAATCAAAGGCCCGCTTTTGGGCCGCGGTTATGGCCGCGGAAACCGCGTAAAAACCCCGGGGGGGGGGGCCCATAACTGCGGCCCAAAAACCGCGTGTGAACATAGCCTAAAACCCTTCTAAAAGAAGCTTTTTTTCAGGTGTTTCTAAAAAAGCTCCGGAAAAACCCGTCCAAAACCATCCAAAATAACCCGTGTGAACAGGGCCCTCAACCTTCCCCCCCTTTTTTGGTGCCTGCAAGGGGCCCCAGAAGTTTCTTATTTAACTTATTTTCTTTATAGGGATCTCGGCTCTTTTGTAAACAAAAAGACCCTAACCTGATCCTAAAAAAACATATTAAGGAATTATTTAGCACGAAATGTTGTATTTGGGCTTAATACATTTACTTTAAGTTTTAATTGGAAACTTGCCCCGTTGAAAATATTCTCAGCTTAAAAAGCCCAAAGGGTTTGGGAATTTTTCCAAATAAGACTGTGTTACGAATGGTAAGAACTCTCCTGAGATCTGGCCCTCTCCTGTTTAAATTATTTTCACCCACTTTTTTTATTTTTAACATTGAGCTACATGTGAATTGAGGATAACTACACCCAATAAGGGCGCTGTGGGCTTTTTAAAGCTTTTTTCCCCAAACCCCCCTTTCCCCCTTTAATGCAAAAGGGTTCATGAGGTCTAAAGGGGGAATAAACCCCTCACACCGACCAATTTTTTGGTGGCCCTCCCCGGGGGAGAGAAAACCCCCCCAAATTTATGTTATCCCCTGTCTATTTTTATGCCCTTTGCTGTTTTTTTTGTTTGGAAACCTGGCAACTGCTCAGGATCCTTGCACGTCAGCTCACCTGGCTGCGCATGCAGAGCTACTTAATGTTCACCTAGAAGACAAATTTTTGGGGGGAATAGACAGGGGGAAGTGAATTTTTTGCGTCTCTTTTTAGTGGGTTAATGCGCCTTAATGTAAAGAAATGTTTTTTGTGCTATTATAAATGGCGTCTAAGTTTTTTTCGTCCCCACCTGGTGTTTGGGGCATTATGAACTTAGGGGCCCTTTCTAAGGGAATTAAAAAAAGCAAGTTTTTTTTTGAAAATGCACAGGTTTTACGACGTAGAACACACAAAACAAACCCGGGTGCATGCTTTACCCTTTCCCGGGTCACATGAACCTTAAATCATACATAGAATTTTCTTTGGGTTTTTAGAAGATTAAAGGGGGTTTTTTCATTTCAAAGATCAAAGTTCAACAGGGGCGGGTGAAAAATCAAGCTTGTAAGGGCCCCTTTGGGTTCCCCTTTACAAAGTGCAAAGGTTTTTAAAAATGGGGGCCCTTTGTTTTTAATTTTTGGAATGAGGGGGAGTTTCCCGGGCGGGGTTTCGCCCTCCTGCCCCCGGGCCCTATTCGGGAACGCGCGTGAGAATTTGGGGTACTGTGGCCGAGCGTGCAGGGGAGAGAGAAAAGAATACCTGTGTGGACGGGCATTAAGAGAAATTTCGTCGAACCCTGTGCGGTGCGGGTTTTTGCTTGGGCAATTCAGAGAGAGAGGGGTCCCTTTTGCAGTCCCATGAAAAAACAAACAGATAAAAAAGAAAAGGGTTTGGTTTTTTCCCGGGTCTGTAGGGTCAGAGTTTTAAAAAATCTGCAGGGTATATCCCTGGTGTGGGGGGAGAGAAGAAAAGAACAAAAAAAAATCACCCAACTTTCCCCAATTCCCCCAATGTTTAAATGCCCATTCTAGTTACAAAGTGTGTTTAGAGAGTGAGAAATGTTGATATACACTATGGAGTTACACTTTTCGGACAGCTGTGAATCTCTCCCTCCCCAGGCTCACACAGAATGTATCCTCACCTGCACACTTTCGGGCATGTCTGCAGAGAGAAGATACTCCCTGCTGGGAGGAGAAACACACCCCTCCATTTCACAAGCTCTGCTTAGCAACCAGTATAAACGGCTGCCAAATGATGAAACGATAAAACCCCTTTAAAGGGGTTGTATCGCTATAAATATCATGTCTCAGATTATGGGGACAGTAAAAATAAGCACTTTTGTAATTGGGTTGCATTACCTCAGTCACTTGGTTTTAGGGAGATATGAGCTTTTCTATGCATCTGTGTTCTATTTCTGCTGCTGCTGGTCGGGACACGACCTCGGCGGGATCCTGCCCCTTAGACACCCTCCTGCAGGATTGGCTGGCCTTTTGGGTTTCCCCCCCAGCCAGGAAACCCCCCGGGCCACGCCCCTGCCTTGTGGGCCGGCCACTCTGTGTTTACTCCCCTCTACTGTTAAAATTGAAAGTGAACCCAAGTCTGCTGTCTCTATACTATCCCCCAGCCTAGGGGAATGACTGGGCAATGACGGGTTTTTTAAAAACGATCCCCTTAGTAACACAGTATTATAGAGTTTCCTGCTTTTAAACAGGGGGAAAAGTGTAGGAGGGCAGTGTGCATTGCCCCATACAAGTCTGCTCCCTGGAAACAGGGGGGGGGGGGGGGGGGCAGGTAACTCCTCACAAGTTTTATCTTTTCAGGTGACTGTAAAACTGCTTAAGCAAGCAAGGAGCTTGTGGAGCTGAAGCTCGCGACACATGAGAACATGGGGAAGTATCCTACCCGACAACTTTCTACTTCGCTGCCCACACAATGATGTTTTCCACAGATCTTCGGAGGGGAAAACCCCTGCTGGGGGAGAGACACCCTGCGAAGGAGAGACACGCCCGGGATTCAAATTCAACTCAGAGAATTACTGAAACAGGACAGTTCAAACTACAACCCTTTAAAGAATGTTTAAAGAGAACCTGTCCCAAAAGGGCTATACCCCCTTTGGGGGCAGCACAAGCATTCAGCCCTGCTTTTTCCCCAGCGCTGTGTCCCGCATTCTGTAAAATGCTGGAGTTTTAGAACTTTTAAAAGGGGTTTTTCTGCTAAAAAATTTTGGGGTTTTTAAATTAAAAATTTTTAAAAAAACAAGCAGCTTTGAAATTTAAAAGTTCTTAAAATGTCCTACTGATTTTGATTTTACCCGGAGTATAGTACATCAGTTCTAAATCTCTATACGCAACCTGTTAAACACTCACTGTGTCGGTCTGTATGACTCACACCTTTTGAAAACAGGTCAAGAAAGAGACCCCTTGAAGAATGCTTTTTTAGGGTGGAGGGGGAAGTCTGGCTTCTGTGCCCCTGCTCCCGGGATTAACCTTGTGTGCCTGCTTCCTCCGCTCTCTACACAGATTGAGCAGAGTGAGCGATCAATAGATGTTACAGCATGCCCCCCTGTTTTTACAAATCAGAGTTCGGGGAGTTAACTATAATAATACTATACAGACAGGGGGCTGTGAACAGTTCATGCTCTGCTGAAATAGTGACACACCCTGAGTAACACTTACAGCTCCCCTGTGTCTGTTCTGACAGGGTCTGTTTGTTGCGGGAGATGTGGAAATGAAAGCTAAGCAGGGGGGGGGTATAGGAACATTGCCCCCCCTCTTTTGCATTAGCAATCACAGCCTCCCACACTCATAGACAGGGCTCCCATCGAAATTTTCGGGGCCCCATACAGCAAAGCGTCGGGGGCCCCCCGTAAACCCCCCCCCCATTGCCCCCCCACTAAACAATCACCCAACCCAAAAAAAAAATGCAAGTGGCCATTTTTTTTGAATTTTACATTTATCAATTTTGTGGGGTCAGTATTATAAAAGGCCAAAAAAAATCCCGCCACAATACCACATGTCACCACTTTTTATTTACTGACCAAACAGTATCCCCAGACCAATAGGCAAATAACAATTACTAAGACCAATTTAAACCCACCACATATCACTCCCATAAAACAGTACTGAACAATACCCCGTCTGTTAGTGAATATATTCAATAAGGGCCCGATTTAAGGGGGATAAGGGGGTGTCAAGGGTGCGTTAATTTAGTGACATCTTGTCTGACCATCGTTACTTTTCCTTTTCTCTTTATTGGTCCAATTACGCTTTAAGACCCCCCACAGCTATGCCCAGGGTGGGGGGAGGGGGGGAGAATGGGTTAAGGGGCCCCGGGCGTCGAGGGTTTCCCCCAGTAGGGGAGAGGGGGGGGAAAGGGGAAAGGGGGAAAGGGTGCCGGGGGGGGTGGGTGACCCCAGGGGTTTCGTGTGGTGTGCGGGGCGTGGAGTCGGATCGGGGGGCTTTTTTGCAGGAGCTAAAAAAAATGGCCACCCCCAAAATATTAATTGTTGTTCATTATTCGAGCAAACAAAGGTTTGGGGTCGGCCAGTGCTACTCTCCCATATCTTCCCTCATCAAAAGGGATTGTAATGATGAATGGACGGCAAAACGCTGCCCCAGGGGAAAAGATTCCCCCCGGCAACAATTTCAGCAAAATGTTTCACCTGTTTTTAAAAGATAGAAATAAACCCACATCAAAACGATGGGGGGGCAACCCTTTAACCCGATTTTGTTAGAGATGTTCCCCCTGGGGTACCGCTTTCCCCCCCCCAAAGTAGTGTAAAAGAGGCCTTTCTCAGCCGGGAAATATAGATCAGATGTGAGGTTTTTTTGCAGGATTGATGGGGCAAACATTTTTTTTTTGTTCCAAAATAAATTCCAAAAATTTTAATTTTACACTACAAGAAAAGGTAACAATTTTGAACTTGTGATTTTCGGGGCCCATACCGGACCATCCACACGCTTTGGGGCATTTAATTTTAATACATCTCTTACCTATTTATCATAAAGGGACTTGCAAGTATTTAGCACTGCTTAGTTTTGCAGATTCTTTCCGTAAGCATTTTTACTGTTTTGCTCTTAAAAAAGAAAGTGTTAAATTTTTTTATTTTGTTAGTATTTTTGGGAAATCCCCCTTGGCTTTCACCTGCCTGAATCCTTTGGGCCTGAATAATTTAAGCATTTTTACCAAAATCTGAAAACCCCGTCTTTCTCAAATTCCCCCTGTTGGTGCAACGGGCTTTGGAAAAAAATACAGCTTTTTCTTTAACCTACCCCAAGTGTTCAAAAAATCAAAACTGTTACCCTTTTGCTTGTCATGTCTGTTCTACCTAAATAGCTTGATTATTGTTCATAAGGGGATAAACAGCCGATGGGACCATTTTTCTACAATAAATTTTACTTAAAAAGCCCTGATGAGGGGGTCAAATCGGAGGTTTGGGAAATTGAGGGGTTTGGGAGTCGGGGCTCGGTTTTTCCCCCTCCACACCGGACGGGGGCTGGGAGGGGGGGGGCTTCAGAGGGGCCCCCGGGGGGGTGCCCGACACAGCGGGGCCCAGGGGGAAGCAAGGGGGGTGGGGTTTCTTTTGGGGAAAGCTGGGGCAGGGGGGGCGCTGAGGGGCCCCGGGCTTTAGAGGGGCCCCGCACAGTTGGGGGCCCGGGGGGGCACTGGGAGGTGGGGGGGTTTTGGGGCCCCAAGGGGGGGTGCTGGGGGAGGGGGGGCTGCTGAGGGGGCCCCGAGGGCCCACCAGTTGGGTGCCGGGGGGAGGCAAGGGCGGTGGGGGGCACCAAGGGGCCCAAAGGGGGGGTGGGGGGGGGGGGGGGCTTCTGAGGGGCCCCACCAGATGGGCCCAGGGGAGGCACTGGGGTAGGGGGGGTTTTTGTGGGGGGCTAGGGCAGGGGGGGCTGCTGAGGGGCCCCACACCCCCCCCCCGGGGGTGGGGCATGGGAGGTGGGGGTTTTAGGGGGGGGGTCTGGGGAGGGGGGGGCTCTGAGGGGGCCCCCCCCGGGCCCCGGGGGAGGCACTGGGGTGTGGGGGTTTAGTGGGGGTCTGGGGAGGGGGGCTCGAGGGGCCCACACAGGGGTCCCAGGTGGAGGGGACGGGGGAGTGGGGGTTTTAGTGGGGGGGCGGGGCGGGTGGGCTTGACCATCACACAAGGGGGGGGGGAGGCCCCCCTTTTGTCACAGGACGCACGATACAGTAAACAGAGCTGCAGCAGCCCCTTTCCCTTTTTTCAGATCCCCTCCCTCCTGCGAGGGGATCACCCTCCCCCCCTCTTCTGCCCGCATGAGTCACTAAAACTCCCCCACGGAGAGAGAGGGAGGGGGGGGCGATCCCACACAGGGCAAAGCGAGGGATCGAAGTAAGGAGAGGGCCAGCTCTGTTACTGTATGGAGCGTCCGTGACTCAGAGCGCCCCCCCCCTTCCATGTGTGAGGCAAGCCCCTCTCCCCTGTACTCGGAGCCCGGGCCTCCCCCCCTCACACTCTGAGCCCCACGGGGCCCCCGGGTGCCGCGTCCGCGGGGCCCGTTTCTGACTCGAAAGATATTTGTGAAACAAGCGGCCTGCTTGCAGGGGCCCCTTTTTCCCTGGGCCCCCTACAGGGTACTGGCTGTACCCCCTGTATGGGGCCCTGCTTATGATCAGCCCCAAACAGTGATCTAGATGCCCGCAGAAGTCTAGGGAGGCACACACAGGGTTTAATCTGGCAGCAATCCCCCGCGCCCCCCCCCCCCCCCCCCCCCCCCCTGTATAGAAGTAAGGAGGAGGCTGCCTTGTGATTGGGGGAGTGGGGAAGAGGGGGGGGGAAAAGGAGAGAAAAGGACGCCCTTTAATTCAAAAAATCCTTTGCTTCTAAAAACATTGATGTGGGCTTGTAATGAGACAACTCCTTTAATGCTCAAATCTTATTCATAAGTAGGTGTTAGCCCCGCCCACCAAAGGCTAGCCCCGCCCACTGACAGTTATTCACCTGTTTCTACCTATTCAAAGTAATAGGTTTGTCAGTTTAGGTGGGCGGAGCTAGCCTCAGGTGGGCGGAGTTTGAAAAAAAACTGACTCTCTAAATGACTCTTCGAATGACTCTTCTGGCTGAAAACTGCAGATTTGAGCATTAAATACACGAAACCTCCAGCATCTTACAGAATAAGGGACACCGCGCAGGAAACAGCAGATCTGACACTAGCTTGTTCTGTCCTCAGCAAGGGGGGCATAATCTATGTGACAGGTTCCCTTTAAGATTATATAATGCAAAGTGTGAAAAGTTATATGCTGCCATTAACCGGCCCATGTTCTTACACTATTTTGTGCTGTGTAGTAACATATTCATACTTGCCAACCCTCCCGGTTTTGGCGGGTCACTCCCGCTAATGGGGGCCGTGTCCCGCCCCCCGCTTGGGTGGCTTAACCTCCCGCATCTGAAGAGATGCGGGAGGTTATCTGTGTACAGAGGCATCGGGCAGCGTCTCTTCAGAGCTTCAGAGGAAGCTGCGAGAGCACTGCAGGGGAAGGGGGCAGGGATTAGCGGGAGCCACAAAGCTACGCCCCCTTTCCCAGAGCAGCGTGTGAACAACTAGGATCCCAACAGGACAGTGAGTGCTGGGGTGGCTGTGTGGGTGGGGGGGGGGGTGGTTAATTGCCTGTGAGGGGAGGGGTGTGTGTGCAGTGATTGACTGCATGTGAGGGGAGGAGTGTGAAGTAGATTTTATTATTTTATTGTTACTAGCTATTGGGGCACTGCCTGGCTAATGGGGGCATCTGCCTGGATGGGGGATCTACTTTGGTAAAAAGGGGCATCTACCTGGCCAGGGGGGCTACTCTGGCCTACAAAGGGGGCATCTCCTGGAAAAAGGGGGCTCTACCTGGAACAATGGGGGGCTCAAATGGCAAAAAAGGGGGCACTACGGGCAAAAAAGGGGGGGCATTACTGGTAATGGGGAAATTCAAAGGGCAACAGAGGGGGAACTACTGGCTTTTGGGGGGGCATACCTGGCAAAAAAGGGGGGCATTCCTTGGAAAATGGGGGGGTCTACTGGCAAAGGGGGGCTCCCTGGCAAAATTGGGGGGGCACTACCCTGGCAACAGAGGGAGCACTACTGGCCAATGGGGGACTACGGAAAAAGAGGGGAAACCCTGGCCAAAAGGGGCACTACTCCCGGGGGGGGGGGTCTCCCTGGGGAACAGAGGGGGCACCCCTGGCTAAAGGGGGCATTACTGGCAACAAAGGGGGGCTCTAACCTGGTAAAAGGGGATCTATTCGGGCCAACTGGGGGGGCCCGCCCCTGGCAAACAAGGGGGGGCTTTCTCCTGGCCAAAGGGGGGGGTCCGGCTAAATGGGGGCCTTCCCGGCTACAAGGGGGAACCTGGAAGGGGGCACTACCTGGAAAAAAGGGGGGGTTTCTCCGGGTTAACGGGGGGATACGGTCAAGGGGGGGGGAATGAAACCGGGGGGCACTACCTGGGCTAAAATGGGGGAGGGGGGGGTTAGGCTAAAAATGGGGGCTCTACTGGCACAGGGGGGATTACTGGCAAAAAAAGGGGGCACTACCTGGTACAATGGGGGGGTTTATGGCAACAGAGGGGGGGTCTCCTGGAAAACAGGGGGGTCCCTGGTACAATGGGGTACCTGGTAACAAAAATGGGGGCATCACGGCAAACCCAATGGGGGGGCATTACCTGGCTAAAGGGGGGGGTTCTGAACAAGGGGGGGTACTGGCTTAATGGGGGATTTCCCTGGCAAACGGGGGATCTACCTGCTAAAAGGGGGGGGTCCCCTGGCAACGGTAACCGGGCTACAATGGGGGGGGGTTCCCGGGGCAACAGAGTACCTGGCTAAAGGGGGGGGTTACTGGAACGGTCCTGGTACAAGGGGGGGGGGTTACCGGGCAACGAGCCCCCCGGGCTAAATGGGGGGGGTTTCCCGGCAACAGAGCTACTGGTACAATGGGGGGTCTACCTGCAAAAAGAGGGGGCATTTCCCCGGGGCTACTGGGGGGTCTACCGGGGCAAAGGGGGGGGAATTGGCTAAAATGGGGGGGTTACTGGCAACGGGGGCACTACTGGCTAAAATGGGGGCTTGGCAAACGAGGGGGGACTCCCTGGTACAAGGGGGGGCTACCTGGAACAAGGGGGGCATCCCTGGTACAAGGGGGACTAGGAACAGGGGGACTCCCTGGTACAATGGGGGCATACCGGGCTAACAATGGGGGAATCTCCCTGGAAACAGAGGGGGCATCTCCCGGGAAAAAAGGGGGCATCCTGGTAAAATGGGGGGGGTCCTGGAAACAGAGGGGGGCTGCTAAAAAAGGGGGGGATACTGGTACAATGGGGGCCTCCCTGGCAAAATATGGGGGCATTACCTGGCAAAAAAAAGGGGGCTCTACCTGGCTAAAAAATGGGGGCATTCCCCTGGAAAAACAAGGGGGGGCATCTACTGGAAACGAGGGGGCATACCTGGCTAAAAAAGGGGGATTTACCTGGAAAAAAAGGGGCTCTCCCTGGCAACAATGGGGGAAAACTGGCTAACAAAGGGGGGCATCTACCTGGAAACAACGGGGATTCCCCTGGCTACAAGGGGGGCATATTAGAACCCCAAAGGGGGGGGCCTATGGCTATAATGGGGGCACTACGGGCTAAAAAAGGGGGGATTCTGCTAAAATGGGGGGGTTACCTGGCAACAGAGGGGGCACTCCCTGGACAATGGGGGGGGCACTACCGGAAAACAGAGGGGGCACTCCCCTGGCTACAAGGGGGCATTCCGCAACAGAGGGCATCTACCTGGCAAACAAAGGGGGCACTACCTGGCAACAGGGGGGGGTCTCCCTGGCAACAGAGGGGGAACCTGGTAAAATGGGGGATACCTGGCTAAAAAAGGGGGGATCTACCTGGCTAACAAGGGGGGCTTACCTGGCTAAAACAAATGGGGGCACTCCTGGCAACAAAGGGGGCATCTACCTGGCAACAAAGGGGGATTACCTGGTACAATGGGGGACTACTGGCCCTAAAGGGGGGGGCATTACCTGGCTAAAAAAAAGGGGCATCTACTGGTTTCAACAGAGGGGCATACCTGGACAAGGGGGGGGCACTACCGGGCAACAGGGGGGGCATACCGGGTACAAGGGGGACTCCCGGTAACAATGGGGGATCTACCGGGCTAAAATGGGGGCTTCCCGGCTAAAAAAGGGGGGATCTACTGGCTAAAAAGGGGGCTTTATGGCAAACAAAGGGGGGATCTACCTGGCACAAATTTGGTTCTCCCTGGCTACGGGGGGGGCATTCCTGGCTACAGGGGGGCTTTCTCCTGCCTTTTTAAGGGGCATACCGGGTTTATGGGGGGCTCTACCCTGGTTAAAAGGGCATTACCTGGTTTCTTCCAAAGGTTTGCAGTTAGGTGGAGGGGTGTGGTTTTTTGAAGGGGGGGCACGAAAAAGGGGGCGGTTCATGCAAATTTTGACCCCCCCTTTTTAAATTTCCCCTTTCTTTTTCTTTTTCAAAAATTGGCAATAGGGGATATACCTGGCTCAGGGTTCAATAGGGCAGGGAGATCCTCTTTTGGGGCCGGGGTTTGGCAGTCCCTCCCGTTTCCCGGATTTGAATAGTTAATAAAACAGCCCCGGGGAAGTGGGTGACCCCCAAAAAACCCAAATTTGCTTTCTTCCCGGCCCTTTACACATTTTGGGTGGAGGGGGTGTGGCTTTCGGGGGGGCATGGCTTACGAAGAGGGGGCGTGGATTTGCGCCGCCTTCCCCAAATCTCTGCTTTCTTTCTTTTAAAAGTTGGCTGTAGAAATATTTAAACCTTTTATCCAGCTGTCTAATTGTACAACTGTCTTTGTTCTCCATAACAACCAATCACAGTTCAGCTTTATATCCCAGGTTATAAGAAAAATTAAAAACTGGCTCTGATTGGTTTTCTTGGAAAAAAGACAGTTTTTACAATTAGAAAGTTTTGATAAATGAGGGGAATTGAGATGCATCTACTATTGTAATTATTCCAGAATTCTACCGCAATTTGCACCCAAATATTGCCGTACAATGCTTTACCCCCGCGTTTATTATTTATTTCAAGCCATTTTTAGACTCTTCCAGGCCATGTTTGCCAAAATGGCTCTACTAAAGGGACCTGGCTTCTCGAAAGGGGTTTTGACAAAGCACAGCCCCCGGGTCCCGGGAGAATGTCCAAAGTTTTCCGAATTTTGGACAAACTAAGCCAACTAATAAATGGTGCAAAGTTAGATCTAATGCATTGATAAAGCTGGAGAATTTAGACTGACTAGTCTAAGTTTACATCGCCTAAGTATTAGACACTATTAATACATCTGCACCATTGGGTTAAATGTGTCAGGTCAATGGGCATAGAAAAGTGGCAAAAACAGTAAAAAATAGCTTCTTTTGGGGGGTGTAACTATAGGCAGCCCAGAGAGCGAAGTCACACCCTGACCCAGGGGCATAACTAAAGTTCACAGGGTCCCATAGCAAAATGAGATTGGGTCCCATAGCACAATGAGATGGGGTACCATGGCAAAATGAGATGGATTACCATCTAATTTCAACCCAAAAAGCGCATAAAGGGGTAATAATTTAAAGGGGTTTCTCAGTCAAAGATATCTTTCAAGTGGGTACAGTAAATGAAGATGTTTTCCCAAATGCATGATTTTTTTTTTTTTTTTTTTGTTTAGGAGAAAAAGTGATTTTATCAGTCTGAGTGCCTATGGGTTTTTTTAGGTTATGATGTTGCTTTCCCGCGTTTGGTTTTTTGATAGAGGGATAGCAATCACGGGGTTTGGCAAAATAAAATTGTGGAGCTTGGAGCTTTAATGTTATTGATTCACAAAAAAAGGAGACTAATTATTTTCTTTAGTTTGAAACTTTATGGACTTTTTGATAGACAGTGTGGGGAGACAACCCCCTTTAAAAATTATAAAATTAAAGCCCTTTTATCAGGGAACCCCCTGTACGTGGAGGGGAGAAAACACCAACCCACTTGTTCCCTACAAAAAGGAGTAATGTTCTTGTATTGGATTAGGCCCCCTTAACCTCCGGGCCCTTGTATGGGTTTTGGAAGCCCTGATATATGGTGACGCCAGGAGTTGGGGGCCCATTGGAGACTTTGTATTGGGGCCCCAGTACTTTAGGTTGTGCCTCTGTTTCCACCCATTTTACATAGATTAGGAAATCCTAGGCTCTCTCCCAGGACACTAGGGTTGAAGCCAACAAAATCTATTGTGCCATATATTGTACCCATTATACTTGGGAATTTTTGCTATTACACTAGACGTTCTTATGAGCTGTGTCTGTGTCTGCTCTTTAACAACGTGTGGGTAGACTTTTATTACAGTTTATGTCTCGGGACCCATTAAATTTAGCATCAGGACATGAATTTATCCATCTTGCTAACAGTTTCTACTGAAAATTGACCGTAAATCCTGATTCCCCATTGTTTTACTGCGCTAAGCACGGAGCATCACTTTCATTAGTGCCAGTTTTTACAAGATTCTCCAGGCCTGCTTATATAATTTGAATATGTAAATTAAAGCAATTAATTGATTTGTTAATCAGAACACTAAAAATACCCAATCATCTGTCCTTTCTGTACCATCCACAAAATAAAGAAAGAACACATTATGTAAGAGGAGTACTCACAAAATGACTTAGCGGAGCAATCCCAGACATAGTCAGTCATATTTTAGTCTTTTTATACAAATATTTTATAAATTTATTCTGTAGTTTTTATGCACTTTTTTCAGTCGACAAAACAATATGTACTTATAACCATTAATAACATTGAGCACAATTTTTGCATTTTTTATCATATATTTTTTCTTAATTTTGTAATCTAAACGTTAGCCGCTCAACTAGTCGTAGGAAAAAACATTCTATTGAGTTTAACAAAATAATCAGACACTTGGTGGCAGAAAAGTGACATAAGCATTGTTTTTCCGTTCGGATTGCCGCCACAAATCCGCGGCGGCAATACGGCACGGAAATACGTGACGTGTGAAACGCGAAACGTATTGCTATTGAAATCAGGAAATGGCTTGAAATTATTTGAAACTGATTTCGGAACGGATTTACTATAGTAAATACGGCGGCAAATCCGTTTCGAAATAAGCCGTGTGAACGAGGCCACATGTTCTGGATGCAGAAATTTTCAAAAATTACAACGTTTGTTAAATTCTGGCGCACTCTTAGCATGTTCACACGGCTTTAATGGGGCCCTTTTCGGTCCGAAAAAACGCGCGAAGTGGCCAATTACGGGCCGAAAACGGCCCCCTTTTTCGGTAATTACAGTTTCATAGAGAAATATGGATTAGTCTCTTTCCCCCCCCGGCGAAGCCGCCCGGGGGGGGGATAATTGAATGTCACTTTCTAGCGGCGTATCGCGCCGTGCAGTGATAGTCTAGGGCCGGCGAAGTGCCGGCCCCCCTCTTTCCCCTGCTCCCGCCCCGCCCCCATCACAGGCGTAATTGCGGGACGTAATTACGCCCCGCAATTACGCCGTGTGAACATAGCCTTAAAAGGTTATTACCATCTCAAACACTGATAGCACACCAACAGGATACACCACAAGTATCTGATAGGTGCGGCCCACTTGGCTGTACTCCTATCTCCCATAGAAGAGAACTGAGAGTGCCGCACACGCTCTGCCACCTACTCGGATAGATGCGGGCACCCAGGGCTCCATCAGGGCAGTATTGGCAGTACTGTCCATTTTGTTTCTAAAAAGAGGACCATTGATAAAGTGCAAGGTAGGAATTGGAAATGGGTGGAGGACCCCGATGATTCAGCTGTCAGGGGTCCTTCAATTACTTATGGCAGGACTGCCTACACCAATGGAACACTTATAGCATATCCTGTTGATATGACATGTTCAAGATGGGAATACCCCTAAAAGTAAACCATCATTAAAAGATGAAAAAAGAAATAAATGTATGTAAATTAATTAATATAAAAAATAAATAAAAAATATATACATATAATATTTTAAAATAAAACTACAATTAAAAAATATGACATATTAAAAACTAAGGGCGACATGTATGTACAGAGCCGCGTAATTTATTATTGCAGCAATAAACTATCATAGCCCTGTTCTATAGATGTATGTACAGTCATACACCAAAACTTGCGCCAAGCACAGCACTTTTGAATGCATCAAAGATGTGCTATGCACCGAAGATATATTATGTGCCAAAGATGTGCCATGCACCAAAGGTATACTATGCGCCAATGATGTGCTATGCACCAAAGGTATAATATGTGCCAAAGAAGTGCTATGCACCAAAGGTATAATATGTGCCAATGATGTGCTGTGCACTGTAGGTATAATATGTGCCAATGATGTGCTGTGCACTAAAGGTATAATATGTGCCAAAGATGTGCTGTGCATCAAAGGTATAATATGTGGTAAAGATGTGCTGTGCACCAAAGGTATAATATGCACCAAGATGTGCTGTGCACTAAAGGCATGCTATATGCCAAAGATGTGCTGTGCACCAAAGGTATAATATGCACCAAGATGTGCTGTGCACTAAAGGCATGCTATATGCCAAAGATGTGCTGTGCATCAAAGGTATAATATGCGGTAAAGATGTCCTATGCACCAAAGGTATAATATGCGGTAAAGATGTCCTATGCACCAAAGGTATAATATGCGGTAAAGATGTCCTATGCACCAAAGGTATAATATGCGGTAAAGATGTCCTATGCACCAAAGGTATAATATGCGGTAAAGATGTCCTATGCACCAAAGGCATAATATGCGGTAAAGATGTCCTATGCACCAAAGGCATAATATGCGGTAAAGATGTCCTATGCACCAAAGGCATAATATGCGCCAAAGATATGCGATGCTATGATATGTAAGGCATACCACACGGCAGATTTATGAACCCACATACGACAGGTTCATACATAGGGCGACATGTACGAACGTGCCTGCGCCATTTTTTTGGTCATATCTTGTGCCAAAAAGATGTTGTAACCGTTCTATGGATACATGAACTGTGGTACACCAAAACTTGGCGCCATCTGCACTAGACACGACAATTTGTAATGCGTCAAAATACAACAAAGTTTGATGCTAAACTGCCATAAAAAGTTTGGCGCATAACAATTTCATACAGACTGTCACATTCTACACTCCTCTATATCGATTCAGAACTGGCGCGTCTCTACCAAGTTTCATACATGTCGCCCTAATTTCTTACAATAAAGAAGAACAAAGTGAAACTCCTCTGTACTCTGCCAATACTTTTCACAAAGTTAGCCACCCTCATGGTGACTCCCAACAAAAGCAATCCCTTGCCAAACCAACCCAATGATGGAAAAATTATTAAAAATATGATCTAAGTCGTTGCAAAACAAAATGTATTGATGTAAAAAAAACTGCAACATTTTACCTCTAAAAAATATAAGAAATAATAAATATAATAATAACAATAATAATAACAACAATAATAATAATAATAATAATAATATATTATTATAAGACATCTAATTTAATATTGGAAATTTAATAATTTAAATTAAGTTAAAAAATAAATAATATAATTTAAATTTGAAATTTAAAATACATTTTAAATATTATATTAACGATTATTAAAATAAATTTTTTTTTAGATTTTTAGGACTTGAAATGTGAATATATACATATATTATATTTTATATCTATATATATTTAATAAATACATATATAGATATATGTATATATACATATATATGATAAAATATATAATATATAATAATAATAATAATATATACAAGGCAGTCCCCGGGTTACAAATGGGATAGAGACTGTAGGTTTGTTCTTAAGCTGAATTTGTATGTAAGTCGGAACAGGTATATTTATTAAATGTAATTACAGCAGAAAAGTTGGGTTTTTTTTAGTTTTGGATAGTGCAGGGATGGGTTTTTTGCATTTGTTTTGCTGTCTGTGCCCCTGTTAAGTAGATTTCCCCTCATTTTCACCTCATGTGCTGCTGTGGCATGCTGGCACTTGTTGTTCCACAGCTGCTGTAGATGATGGAACTACAAGTGCCAGCATTCCCCATAAGTCTCCATTTGTAACTAGGGGACAGATGTAAGTCGGAAAGGTGTAAGTCGAGGACTACCTGTATATATATTATACATAATAAAAAAAAATATATATATATATATATATATATATATATATACACACACACATACATAAGCACATAGTATATGTAATTCTATATTTTTAATTTAATTCCAAAAAAATACTAATAAGTAAAATGTGTATATACATATATTATATTTTTATATCTATATATTTAATAATATATATATATATATATATATATATATATTTTATATATATATATATATATATATATACAAATATATGATAAAATATAAAATATATTTACACACATGTAATATATGTAATTCTAATTTTTTTATTTAATTCCAACAAAATTCTAATTAAAAAAATTGTGTTTAATCCGCAGTATAAGCACCGTCCAAAGAAAATATTACGAAAAAAAAAAGCTAATCTACCCGGCTTCCACAAGCTGCTTTCAGCAGGGAGGTTTGTCAATGGATCTGCAGTCTCAATCCTGCTCTTTCCTCCACTACTTCATCTCAGCAGCAGCGGCGGCGGCGGCGGCGGCTACGGTCGTGCACATAAGACATAAGATATGCGATTCCTACCTTGGTTGTCACAATGCACAGACAATCCATTGCTGCTTCGCTCGACTGGTTAAATCACAATTCATAAGCAAATCGAGGAGATCTTTGCCGTCTCAGGCAAAAGCCAGAACGAAGCCCAGGAATCTCCGAGCTGTCGAGGCTGAACGTATGTATGTGTGTATGTGTAAGCGTGTGTGTGTTTTTTCTCTTTCCAATGGGCCCTTCAATAGGGAAAGCAAGTCTTCCTTGGTAAGGCTATAGGCATCCCAGGTTCACACAGGTATCTGCTAATCCACTAGAGATAATGGGAATCAAAACTTCCAGGCGTGATTGCAGCATGACTCAGGTTACTTTTCTGATCTAAATGTTCCTTTTTTTTTTCTTTTCTTTTTTTACAGCTGAAGGGGATGACAAAAGGCAGCAAAAAAAAAAAATAATAAAATTCCGACTTTAAATAGTATGCATGCTTTCCCGAATACTAAACTGCTTCATCATGCCCAAACCACCATACACTGCCAACTTATCTCATGCAACTACAGGGCATAGCTCTTAAAGGGGCAAGCCCTCCAATCCTGCCCCGATGCAAAGAGCTCTGGTCGCCTTTAATACAAGGAGAGCACACTTCGCTTAGAACATGTCTTGTTTAGAGGCAGCTTCTGCTAAGTATACACGCCATCTGTTTGAATGCCGCGTAGAAAGCGGCTGCTGCAAACAGGAAGACGTAAAAGACAGCAGTGAGCTTAACTCTGTCCTCACCTAGCAATAGTGCAATGCTTGGGACACTGGGGAAGCAGTCAACGATTTGCCCTTTAAAATTATTAAAGGGGGTCGCAATACTTTCTGTCTAATCCATTATTATAAGATAAGCTCAATTTTGGATTTCTATGGCAGCGATCAGTGATCGGGGGGGATATAAGCAGGAAGTGATAACCTTCCCTACAGTGCCTCCACTGGGCAAATAAAGCATTACACCTTTCTATTTTAAAATGAATAGCCTATCCGTGTAATTTACAGGCATGTTGAGATTGATAGAGAGACACATTTCCTTTCTAGTGACTTACTTGAGGATCCAGAATGCCCCCTCTATTTATTTAGCTTTTTGCCCATTTTTACCCCTTGTTCCGTTATCGGTGGCATATAGGGGAACTTTATGAGTTTGGAGCTGTATTATCATAGAAGGCTAAACCCCCAGCGATCAGTGATCTATAGGAAAATAAGCACAATGGGTGATATGTAAGAACAGAGCTGCACCAGGTTTCTGGCATCAAAAAACTTTAATAGACCTGTTCTATAGATATACGAACAATTGCACTCCAAACTTTGGTGCGATAAGCGTTGGCACTACACTTTAATGCGCCAAAGATTAGAGGCTTTTTAGGGGTGTCGCACCACATTCATAGAAATAGACACCTTTATGAATGATGGATGCCAAACCTAAGCACAGAACAGTTAGAACAACTAGACCAGGGTAAAGGTGGTGCCTGAGCCAGACTTGTGGTATTGGCTCTACACTGCCCTGTATGTATGATCTGCAGAAGAACAGCCAGACCAGGGTAAAGGTGGTGCCTGAGCCAGACTTGTGGTATTTGCTCTACACTGCCCTGTATGTGTGACCTGCAGAAGAACAGCCAGACCAGGGTAAAGGTGGTGCCTGAGACAGACTTGTGGTATTGGCTCTACACTGTGCCTGTATGTATGACCTGCAGAAGAACAGCCAGACCAGGGTAAAGGTGGTGCCTGAGCCAGACTTGTGTATTGGCTCTACAACTGCCCTGTATGTGACCTGTAGAAGAACAGACCAGGGTAAAGGTGGTGCCTGAGCCAGACTTGTGGTATTGGCTCTACACTGCCCTGTATGTATGACCTGCAGAAGAACAGCCAGACCAGGGTAAAGGTGGTGCCTGAGCCAGACTTGTGGTATTGGCTCTACACTGCCCTGTATGTATGACCTGCAGAAGAACAGACCAGGGTAAAGGTGGTGCCTGAACCAGACTTGGGGTATGGCTCTAACCTGCCCTGTATGTATGACCTGCAGAAGAACAGCCAGACCAGGTAAAGGTGGTGCTGAGCCAGAACTTGTGGTATTGGCTCTACACTGCCTTGTATGTATGACCTGCAGAAGAACAGCCAGAGCAGGGTAAAGGTGGTGTCTGAGCCAGATTGTGGTATTGGCTCTACACTGCCCTGTATGTATGACCTGCAGAAGAACAGACCAGGGTAAAGGTGGTGCCTGAGCCAGACTTGTGGTATTGGCTCTACACTGCCCTGTATGTATGACCTGCAGAAGAACAGCCAGACCAGGGTGAAGGTGGTGCCTGAGCCAGACTTGTGGTATTGCCTACAATGCCCTGTGTGTATGACCTGCGAAGAACAGCCAACCAGGTAAAGGTGGTGCCTGAGCCAGACTGTGTATTGGCTCTATACTGCCTTGTATGTATGACCTGCAGAAGAACAGCCCGACCAGGGTAAAGGTGGTGCCTGAGCCAGACTTGTGGTATTGGCTCTACACGCCCTGTATGTATGACCTGCAGAAGAACAGCCAGACCAGGGTAAAGGTGGTGCCTGAGCCAGACTTGTGGTATTGGCCTACACTGCCCTGTATGTATGACCTACAGAAGAACAGCCAGACCAGAGTAAAGGTGGTGCCTGAGCCAGAGTTGTCATATTGGCTCTACACTGCCTGTATGTATGACCTGCAGAAGAACAGACCAGGGTAAAGGTGGTGCCTGAGCCAGACTTGTGGTATTAGCTCTACACTGCCCTGTATGTATGACCTGCAGAAGAACAGACCAGGGTAAAGGTGGTGCCTGAGCCAGACTTGTGGTATTGGCTCTACACTGCCCTGTATGTATGACCTGCAGAAGAACAGACCGGGTAAAGGTGGTATGCCTGAGCCAGACTTGTGGTATTGGCTCTACACTGCCCCTGTATGTATGACCTGCAGAAGAACAGACCAGGGTAAAGGTGGTGCCTGAGCCAGACTTGTGGTATTGTCTCTACACTGCCCTGTATGTATGACCTGCAGAAGAACAGCCAGACCAGGGTAAAGGTGGTGCCTGAGCCAGACTTGTGGTATTGGCTCTACACTGCCCTGTATGTATGACCTGCAGAAGAGCAGCCAGACCAGGGTAAGGTGGTGCCTGAGCCAGACTTGTGGTATTGGCTCTACACTGCCCTGTATGTATGCCCTGCAGAAGAACAGACCAGGGTAAACAATTGTCTTTGTGACTTTTTGTCCATCTTTTGCCCTTTATAGGTGAACTCTACTAATTTGGAGCAATATTAAAATAGAAGTCTAAGCAGAATCTGGCAGCTCAAACTCCCGAGCGATCAGTGATCTGTATAAAAATAAGCAGGAAGTGATTATTTTCCCTACAATGCCCCCACAGGACAGATGAAGCATTACACTGTTCCTTTTTTTAAACGAATAGACTGTACGTGTTATTTACAGGAATGTGTCACCGGTCGTGCAATGGCTGAGGCCTGCGGCTGTGGACATGTTTGTGGACCTCCTTGCAGCACTATGTGGCGTCTTACTCTTCCCATCTGCCAGTTTCCTACTTTAGTGCTGTTCTCTCTAGGGCGCGCACCTGTACCAACGCTAATTTAAAGGACCAGTGTGCACCACCCAGATTGCCCAGTGCCAATGCTCTGCGACCTGAGCCTTCTTAAATGCGACTGAGATTGTAGGTGGTAGAGCAAACCTGCTCCCACTTTGTTTCCATCTATTCATGGATACACCATCTTATCAGTATTGAGATCTTCAGGTATCTGCCACTGATAATTCTTGACCTGGGAAGAATCGCGTCTGGGGTTTGCATGTATTTTTGTGCTCTTACTGGAGTTTGCCTGTATTTCTTGCCCACATTGGGGCTTGCCTGTATTTCTTGCCCACATTGGGGCTTGCCTGTATTTCTTGCCCACATTGGGGTTTGCCTGTATTTCTTGCCCACATTGGGGCTTTCATGTATTTCTTGCCCACATTGGGGTTTGCCTGTATTTCTTGCCCACATTGGGGTTTGCCTGTATTTCTTGCCCACATTGGAGCTTGCCTGTATTTCTTGCCCACATTGGGGCTTGCCTGTATTTCTTGCACACATTGGGGTTTGCCTGTATTTCTTGCCCACATTGGGGTTTCCCTGTATTTCTTGCCCACATTGGGGCTTTCATGTATTTCTTGCCCACATTGGGGTTTGCCTGTATTTCTTGCCCACATTGGGGTTTGCCTGTATTTCTTGCCCACATTGGGGTTTGCCTGTATTTTTGTACCCTTACTGGGGGTTTGCATGTATTTTTGTGCTCTTATTGGGGTTTGCCTGTATTTCTTGCCCACATTGGGGTTTGCCTGTATTTCTTGCCCACATTGGGGCTTGCATGTATTTTTGTTCTCTTATTGGGGTTTGCCTATATTTCTTGCCCACATTGGGGTTTGACTGTATTTCTTACCCACATGGGGCTTTCATGTATTTCTTGCCCACATTGGGGCTTTCATGTACTTCTTGCCCACATTGGGGCTTTCATGTACTTCTTGCCCACATTGGGGCTTTCATGTACTTCTTGCCCACATTGGGGCTTTCATGTACTTCTTGCCCACATTGGGGCTTGCATGTATTTCTTGCCCACATTGGGGCTTGCATGTATTTCTTGCCCACATTGGGGTTTGCCTGTATTTCTTGCCCACATTGGGGCTTGCATGTATTTCTTGCCCACATTGGGGCTTGCATGTATTTCTTGCCCACATTGGGGCATGCATTTATTTTTGGCCCATATTGAGGTCATATATATACCAAATTCTGCTATGGGACACTTAGGAAGGAAATTGCACATGATATATATTTTACCTGAAAGGGAGGATTCACCTTATATGGGACATTACGACCCCCTGGTTGTGCAGTTTTTTGATATAATTGATATCAGTACGTCTCTCCATCTTTTGGTATTAAAATATAAAAATGTAGATCACCAGTTTATTGACACCAACTAGGGTGTACTAGTTTTTATAATTGTCTATCGCACCTCTGACCGTACTCTGGTGGACCTGTTCCTATTCTGTATATATATGGGACGTACTGCGTTTGGAACTTTGAATTTACTCTTTGTCAGTCTGTAATTGCTATTGCTCTATGGCTATATTGCCTTATGTAAACTTTTAGTGTGGCAATAATAAAAGTTAGATTATAAAAATGGGATTAGTTTTGTATTTTATGTTGAGATTTTCTCATCCTGCTTTGACCATTTTTGGAGACTTTCTTCATAAATGCACCTTTCTATTTCTCCAGTACCAGTTTGTTGCTGCACTTTAGTGAGTTCCACGTATGGATTTTCGGTATGACCATTCGTTGTTCCCGACCTTGTCTGATGCCTTGCCCTGACTTTCTGCTTGTAACCCGTTTCTGTAAGAACTCTGCCTGCTCTGACCTTCTGCTTTTAAACTAGTTATGTCTCCAACTAAACTTCTGATACCACACCTGTACGCCAGGCATTGACCATGTCAGGTATGACAACCTGGGAGTTCCCTGCAATGAAGTCCAAATCTCTTGTAGAAGGGGTTAAAGGATGAAGACCAGATAACTCCTTAGGTTATGTTCACACCGCGTGTTGGATCCGTTTTTAGATGCGTGTTTGGATCCATGTTTCGAACCCTAAATGGACCCAAACACGCATCGAACAATGAGCAGTATGATTTACATTGCTCTCAATGTAAAACACACATCGGTGTTCAGACGAATGGTCACCGATCTGTGTTACATTGCATCTTTCGGATCCATTCAAAGAATTGTCATGTCAATTCTTGATCCAAAAGACTCAGCAGGAGCCCTATTTAAAACTATAGGGTGCGATCCTGCTGCAGCCAACACGCATCCAAACACACAGCTGCATGTTGGATACGTTTTGGATGTGATTTACTAAGCGCTTTTGAATGCATTTTTCGGACCCAACACGCCGTGTGAACATATCCTTAGGGGCCATTTACACGGTATAGTACAAATACCGGTCGGAAGAATGAACATGATCAATGTTTTTCGGGCGGCCAGCGGTCTAAAGAACCACCGGCCGGAAAACCCGTGCGGTGGGGACTGCTGCGCGGGTTTTCCCTAGAGGCCCGTGTGAAAAGTCAAAACTGAAAACCGTCTGAAAAACCCATGTCGTGGGGACAAGGCCTTAGACTCCACTCCTCAGTGTAATTCTACACCAAAACTTGTTGCTAACACTGAGGATCCACCACCTGCTCATGACAGCATGTTAACTTCAATAAAGAGACAGATGAGACTGTTTTGAGAATCCTGAATGCCCCCTCTAATTATTTTTTTGTCCATTTTTTAATTGACTGTTATGTGATATATAGGTGAACTATATCAATTTGCACCGATATTAAAGGGTTTGTCTCACTACAGGGATTGGTGCTTTTTATGTTAAAGATCTTGCAAAAACAAGTCACTTTACAATATATGTCCATTAACAATGTCCTACTGATTCCTAGATATCCCCTCTTGTATGGGCTGCATCAGCTCCTCAGGTCGCTATAGCTACAGACCTGTTTGATCTCTCCTGATAGGCTGCCAGCACTGGTTGCTATAGCTACAGACCTGTTCCATAACTCCTGATAGGCTGCCAGCACTGGTTGCTATAGCTACAGACCTGGCTTCTACTGCAGTCTAGTAGAAGCCAGTAATTCAAAGTAATTCAAAGTGAAACTAAGAAAACAGGACTGAGGTGAGATGAATCAATGTAGTGAAACAACCCCTTTAACATAGAAAGCTATGCAGAATCCGGCAGCTGAAACCCTCAGTGATCTGTAGGAAAATAGGTGTTCACTTTGCTACAGCGCCATCATAGGAGAAACGAAGTGTTACACAGTCCATTTTGAAATCAATAGACAAGGGGTTTCGAACTCATTTTCACTGAGGGTCACATTAGTCTAATGTTTGCTTTCAGAGGGTCGTTTGTATCTGTAAGCCCTGGTTCACATCTGGGTTGCTGTTTCTATTAGGAGCCTGCATCACAGATTTTGGCAAAAATGACAGAAAAAAATTGCAAAGGTCCTCCAAATAACACATGGTGGATGTGCGCTCTGTGTGTAAATGATACTGCTGACGTCACAAGCTATCATGTATTAGCTCAGCTTCATTCCTGTACTGTTTCTTCCTTCTATAGCCCAGGAAGGATTTTTCTTTCCTTGTGTTGACAGACACTGATGCTGAGTCGAGCATGATCTCCCCCTCATTCCCCTGTAGAGTCTTCCATATATTCTCTTCTTTCTCTTTACTCAGGTACATAGCCTGTGTGATTCACACCGTCCACCTGTACATTGCTATCTGTCCTCTTCTCCATACTTATACTCATACAGAACAGTCTGTGTGATCTGCCCTCCCGGAATATTTGGATGTTTATCCTCATCGCCGCACTCTGATCTTCTATGTACAACCTTTCCCTTCCCTGCTGTCAACCCTAACACTAAAGGAAGGGAGTGGGAGAGCAGATAAAGCCAACACAACCAAGATGGTGTTCTGTCAGATCTGTCAAAATCAGCAGCACAGCAAGCTATGTGAAGGAGTTACATAGATCCCACAGCAGCAAAATGATAGGATATTTTGAAAGAAGCCTATTTAGGAAGCAAATGGATAATACATTAAAAAAATCACTGCAAGAAAGTCTGATATATTTAAATAATATATATATGCAGAGATGTCTCTTCCATTGGGCAGGTTAGGCAGCTGCCCGGGGCTCCCATGAGCACAGAGGGTCCGGGCAGCCATCCACCCTGCCTAGTGACGTTAGTCAGCCCTTACAGTGGTTCTGGGTGGCATGTCTATGTGCAAAAAGGGCAATACACTACGTGGAAATCCCTAACGAAGCATTTATGCTAGCTATCATACATGAAAAAACTTTGAGACTCTCGGTTCACATATTTTGATCAAAAGAAGTTTAAGCTGCCCACGACTTTCAACGTGATCTCAAAATCGGGCAGTCCTATGCTATCTTTACCTCTCAATCGAGCCAATCAGGCCTCTCACTGGGTCAACCGACCTCCATTATTCAGAGAGAAAAAAGAAAAAACACCCAACCTGCAAGTTTGCATACGTTTTTTCAGAAATGTTTTTGTGTGCAGAAACATACGTTATACTTGGTGTACATTGATTTTAACCTATATGGGAAAGAAGGGGTGCTTCCATTTTGGGTTTCTGTCCCCGCCCACTCTCACAGGCTGTCATAAGAAGGGCAGCTTGCAGATTGGGTGTTTTTTATTTTTTCTCTCTGAATAATGGAGGTCGGCTGACCCAGTGAGAGGCCTGATTGGCTCGATTGAGAGGTAAAGATAGCATAGGACTGCCCGATTTTGAGATCACGTTGAAAGTCGTGGGCAGCTTAAACATCTTTTGATCAAAATATGTGAACCGAGAGTCTCAAAGTTTTTTCATGTATGTCTATGTGCAGACACGAACCCGCCGTGTCTACAAGCGGCGCAGGATGCAACATCACATCTCCTAAGCCTCTGTATCTCCTAGGCCACAAGCCCGTAGGCTACCAGCCTAGGAAAAGCCGGGAGCAATGTTCAGGCGGTGTGATGACGTCATGCCACTCACGCTGGAAACTAGCTTCCAGAGCCAGCTCCTTGGCATGGAGCACGTAGGCGTGAGTAGCAGAGGGGCCATATCTACCTACAGGGCACTGTATACCTACTTATAGGGGGCTGTATATACAGGGGACTGTGTACTTACTCACAGGGGGCTGTGTACCTACCTATACGGGGCTGTATATACAGGGGGCTGTGTACCGACCTATAAGGGATAAAACAATATATACTGACAAAATAAACAATATACAACACCACCCAAAAGAACAAGGCAATCCCCCTTGAGGAAACATTCAGGCGAAACGCGCGTCGGGGTCTGGCATCCCTCCACACTTAGGTTGGCCCATTGGCTAAGTATGTTATTGCATGCATTGTCATTTATTATGGTTATATTTTATCTTGGTCAAGATACTGTTTGGCGTATTTTCCTGTAGTTGTTGGTGTGGATTGCCTTGTTCTTTTGGGTGGTGTTGTATATTGTTTATTTTGTCAGTATATATTGTTTTATGTTTTTGATTACATAATAAAGTTTAATTTTACCTTAAGGTTTTGTTATTAGCTTGTTTGGTTTTTACCTTATAGTTATATCATTTATATATTTTTGCCCAGTGAGGTTTATGTAGGTTATCTACCTATAAGGGGCTGTGTACCTACCTACATGGGGCTGTATTACTATGAAGGACTATGTACCTACCAACAGGGGGCTGTGTATATGCCTAAAGGGGGCCGTGTACCTACCTAGAGGGGGCTGAGTATATGCCTAAAGGGGGCTGTGTATCTACCTACAGGGGGCTGTATACCTAACTACAAAGGGCTGTAGTATACCTACAGGGAGTGGTTTACCTACAGGGGGCTGTATACCTACCTACAGGGGTCTATATACCTACACGGGGATGGGTACCTACCTACAGGAGTCTTTATACCTACCTACAGGACACTGTATACCTACAGGAAGCTGTAAACCTACAGTGGGTGGAATACCTACAGGAGGCTGTATACCTACCTACAGGGGACTGTATACCTACCTACAGGGGGATGTATACCTACCTACAGGGGACTGTATACCTACCTACAGGGGGATGTATACCTACCTACAGGGGGATGTATACCTACCTACAGGGGGCCGTGTACCTACCTATAGGGGGCTGTGTATCAACCTACAGGGGGGCATATATACCTATCTACAGATGAGTATATACCTGCCTACAGGGGGCATATATACCTACCTACAGGAGGCTGTATATCTACCTACAGGGGGAATATATACTTACCTACAGGGGGCTACTTTACCTATCTACAGTGGGCCCATATACCTACCTACTGGGGTCTAGATACCTACCTACTTAATAGAGGGCAACATTACTACCTACTTAATAGGGGGCACCCATAACAGACGTAGGAATGGTAGGAAAGTGCTGATAAAGTGAGAAGTCTAAGATGTTTGTGCGTTAAATTCTGCAGGGACGAATCATGGGTGGGAAAAGTCATCATAGCAATCTGGGAAAAAGAACGACTCAGAGAATGATTCATCAGAGAAGATGTCTCCTGTGAGTCTCTGATATCAGGGGTTATTCTTCTCCTGTGTTGGATAAGTGCTCTATTTAGTCATGTTATGGCGACCTGAGCTGGTGTCTGACCTCTATGTGGTCTCTATATGGCAGTGTTGTAGGTTATACCTGAGCTGGTGTCTGACCTCTATGTGGTCTCTATATGGCGGTGTTGTAGGTTATAACTGAGCTGGTGTCTGACCACTATGTGGTCTCTATATGGCGGTGTTGTAGGTTATACCTGAGCTGGTGTCTGACCTCTATGTGGTCTCTATATGGCAGTGTTGTAGTTATACCTGAGCTGGTGTTTGACCGCTATGTGGTCTCTATATGGCGGTGTTGTAGGTTATAACAGAGCAGGTGTCTGAGCACTGTATGTGGTCTCTATATGGCAGTGTTGTAGGTTATACCAGAGCTGGTGTCTGACACTTATGTGGTCTCTATATGGCGGTGTTGTAGGTTATACCTGAGCTGATGTCTGACCTCTCTGTGGTCTCTATATGGCGTGTTGTAAGTTATACCTGAGCTGGTGTCTGACCTCTATTGGTCTCTATATGGCGGGGTTGTTGGTTCTACCTGAGCTGGTGTCGGACCTTATGTGGTCTCTATATGGGATGTTGTAGGTTATACCTGAGCTGGTGTCTGACCTCTATGTGGTCTCTATATGGCTGTGTTGTAGGTTATACCTGAGCTGGTGTTTGACCTCTATGTGGTCTCTATATGGCGGTGTTGTAGGGCATACCTGAGCTGGTATCTGACCTCTATGTGGTCTCTATATGGCGGTGTTGTAGGTTATACCTGAGCTGGTGTCTGATCTCTATGTGGTCTCTATAGAGAAGGGATGTAGGTTATAAGTCAATATATATATTTATTCCTGTGAATGGCTGTGTTGTTTGGGGAGCCCAGTGCACAGCTTTGCCCAGGGGCCCATTTTGCTGTTAAGACAGCGCTGTGTATGTGTATTATAATCCCTTCTTACCTTTCTATAGCCACAGAGTTAAAAGGGATTTTGACAGCAATACGGGAATGCGCCATCTCACTAGACTCACTGACATTTCATTGGACAGGTTAATTGGCCATGCAAAGAAAAAAGTTGAAATTGGTGGGCGCATTCATTTCAAATTCAATACAATACAAAATTATTGCCCAGGTCACTACACGTATGATGATGCCAGATGAGTGTACATTTTTGTTTTTATTTCCTTGTGTAATAAGCATTTGTAATGGGGAAAAGGTAGTGCTTTTTTTAAAAAAAATGTTATTTTAATTTATATTTGTCCCAACATGAGACTGGACTCAGCGATAGCTTGATCGCTGTTATAACACATTGCAGCACAGGACTATACTGTAATGTATTATGCAAGCTATCAGTCAGGCTAGTCAATCCCTGTCTCCGAGCAAGGTGTGATAGGCCTATGCTAGGGACAGATCAAAGGACATTTTTAGGCCTCCAGCTGTCATGGCACCCTGCAATCGTACAGTGGAATACCCCTTCCGTCTGTCAAATCACTTATTCTTCGAGGTTGCTACTGGCCAAGGGGTTGAACGTCCAGAACCTGCACCCTCCTTCTCTGGCCTGCTCTTTGCTGTTCCCAGTATGTCTCAGGAGCTCTGATGCCCCAAGAGCCAAAGATGACAGCGTCAGGGGCTACATGTGGCCCACATAATTGAGAACCCTGGTATAGAGGGATTAGATGTTGTTGCAGAGGGAGCAGTTGGTGTCCAGTATTGTAAATGGCACATGGCTAGTTGGCGTCCCGTTACAGGCTTGGGGCCCATGGAGGCAGATGATAATTATAATACATGCCCCTTTGCTGCTATCGTGCTATTTTGCACTGCAGAGGAGCACACTGTCTCTAATCAGCCTGCATAAGAAAAAAAAACCAATGCTCAGAAGGTGTCACTATCTTTCATGAATTAGTCAGCTTGCTCCCCTGTCTATTGCCTGCACAATGTGTTTTGTCTGAAAACGGACATTATTCCCATAAAGCCCAATATCACCTCAATGCTGATGCCTCATTTATGAGTCCATATAGCTGAACACAGAGAATGCATGTAGGACATTCAACATTCATGGCAAACCCGCTGCAAGGATAACGACCTGCTCAGCTTTGTTACTAGATTTCCCAAGCTTCATATAATAACCAAGGCTCAATATCACTAGCAATTACAAATAATGTACTACCTCTTTAAATTTAGGATGCCTACCAAGTCTAGGTCATTGCATATATTCAAAAAGGTTCATTGGAAATAAGCTAGGATTCTGCAGCACCATCTATTGGATGTAGAGGTCCTCAAGCCACATCTTAACCACTGAGCCTTGCAATGGAGCAACTAATGGTGTTTAAAGGGGTATTCTTGCTACAAAGATCATATCTCAGATTATGGGGACGGTAAAAATAAGCACTTTTGTAATTGTTTTGCTTTACCTAAGTCACTTAGTTTAGCAGATATGAGCTTTTCTGTGCATCAATAGCAATTTTTTGCAGCTGCTAGTCAGGACACGCCCCCTTTCTTGTGATTGGCTGGCTGACATTTCATTCAGCCTCTTGGGACATGCCCCCTGGTCAGGAAATGCCCCCCTGACACGCCCCCTGCACTGTGATTGGCAGACTGAAATTTCATTCAGCCTGTTGGGACACGCCCCTGAACAGGAACTGTCCCCGGAAACGCCCTTTGCACTGTGATTGGCTGCCTACACACTGTGTGTTTACTCCCCTCTGAGCTGTGAAAACCGAAAGTGAAACCAGCTATCTGAGGGGGCTGCTGGCTCTATACTCCTAGCTCTAAGGTGCACGATCTGGGCAATTACTGAATGTTTAACTCATAGATTCACTCATATAACACAGTCTTATATCCTGTGCTCCCTCCCTATCACACAGCCACACAGCCTCCTGCCTGATAACATAGGGGGGAGGGAGGGGGAAGTGTGCATTCCTCACATGTGTTTCATCAGTTCAGGCTGTTTGTATAACTGTTTATAGCCTAGCAAGGAGCTTGTGGAGCCTGAAGCTAAAGGCTCTGCAGACACAAGAGAACACTGCAAGAGGCTGCATAGCTGTCCTCTGCAGACACCCTTCCCCTTCCCCTGCTTCATACAGAATGATGATGTCAAAACTCTTCAGTGAGGGGAGACACGCCTCCTGGGAGGAGAGACACGGCTGTTGAGAGAAGAGACTCGCCCCTGGATTTGAAACTGAATCTCATAGAATTAGCTCAAGAGCACGAACGCTTCAAACGATAAAACCCCTTTAAGTCTCCACACCCTTAAATGGTGCGTCTCCCTAATGAGGAATATTACCCCTTTCGAGCTCGGTGATTGGAGAGACAATGATATGTCATACCTCCAACAGTCAAGCAGGAAGCCATGATCTTTCAAATCCAACGCCACTGGATGGGTCACTGCATCAGAATGCCCAACATCCGGCTCCCCAGACAATTTCTCTGCTTTAAATTGAGCCGAGGCCAAAGAACCTGTTGTGGCCAGAGAAAATGATTGAAGACATACTCAAGACTTACCTTAAAAAAGGCAAATTGACATTGCTAACTGGAAAGCTCAGCCACAGATTGTCCACCATGGCACCGGAGTGAATTTTGAGATCAACCACCTCTTCAATGAGGTAGATCAAAGATGATGACGAAAGGAGAGGGAGGATAACCAAGAAAAGCATTGAGAAAAGCAGCTCACGAAAGAAAGCTATTGTCTCCCCTGCCCAAAGATCAATGGCTTGAGGATTGGACTCCTCAGCCATCTTACGAAACATAAGTAGTCTTGATGGGCATCTTTCTCGTTTCAGGAGACCACTGATGATTATCGGAGTGCACCAGCGGGGTTTATGCTTAGAACTCACCAGTGGAGTTGATTCTTGAGACCCACCAGTGGAGTTGATGCATGGGGCCCACCAGTGAATGTGATTCTTGGAGTGCAACCAAGGGGTGATATCTTGGGGCTCACCAGTGGAGATGATTCTTGGGGCCCACCAGTGAGTTGATTCTTGGGACTACCCTACAGCTACTTTACATGGCTACACATACTCAGAGCCATATTTTCCACTCTTTAGGGGGAGATAGTGGGGCAGCTTAAGTTTTCCCCCCCACAACGTTGGGAGTGGGGGGGTTGCCTCCAACTCTCCTATCAATCGCCGGTGGAGAGGGGGGGCTTGAGGCAGCAGCCGTCTTCAGTGTCATTGGTGGTAGCAGCTAAAAAAAACAGCGGTAGACAAAGTTAGATGTCGGCTCTCCCTACCTCCACTTCATTATAACAGCATCAGCCTAGGAGCTAGGCTGATGCTGTCATGTAACAATGAAGTACCGGTGCACTGCTGGGAAAAGAGAGAGGAGCAGTGTTGCTCCTCCCTCTCTCTTCAGCAGCATGAGCCATGGAAGAGCAGGAGCAGAAGACTGTCCATCTTCCCACTCAGACGGGTTTCAAACAAGAATTGTCTCTAGCGGAGGGGCTTTACCCCATCACTCCTCAATCCTTACAGAAGGTGACTGTACCCCATCACCTCTTGATCCCTAGGAGAGGTGGCTGTAACCCATCACCTCTCGATCCCTAGGGGAGGTGGTTGTACCCCATCACCTCTCGATCCCTAGGGGAGGTGGTTGTACCCCATCACCTCTCGATCCCTAGGGGAGGTAGTTGTACCCCATCACTTCTTAATCCCTAGGAGAGGTGGCTGTACCCCATCACCTCTCGATCCCTAGGAGAGGTGGCTGTACTCCATAACTTCTCAATCCCTAGGAGAGGTGGCTGTACCCCATAACTTCTCAATCCCGAAGAGAGGTGGCTGTAGTCCATAACTTCTCAATCCCTAGGAGAGGTGGCTGTACTCCATAACTTCTCAGTCTCTAGGGAAGGTGGCTGTACCCTATCACTTCTTGGTCTCTAGGGAAGGTGGCTGTACCCTATCACTTCTTGGTCTCTAGGGAAGGTGGCTGTATCCTATCACTTATTGGTCTCTAGGGAAGGTGGCTGTACCCTATCACTTCTCAGTCTCTAGGAAAGGTGGCTGCAGCCTATCACTTCTTGTCCTTTAGGGAAGGTGGCTGTACCCTATCACTTTTTGGCCTTTAGGGAAGGTGGCTGTACCCTATCACTTCTTGGCTCTAGGGAAGGTGGCTGTACCCTATCACTTCTTGTCCTTTAGGGAAGGTGGCTGTACCCTATCACTTTTTGGCCTTTAGGGATGGTGGCTGGACCCTATCACTTCTTGGTCTCTAGGGAAGGTGGCTGTACCCTATCACTTCTTGGTCTCTAGGGAAGGTGGCTTTACCCTATCACTTCTTGGTCCTCAGGAAGGGTGCTGTACCCTATCACTTCTTGGCCTCTAGGGAAGGTGGCTGTATCCTATCACTTATTGGTCTCTAGGGAAGGTGGCTGTACCCTATCACTTATTGGTCTCTAGGGAAGGTGGCTGTACCCTATCACTTCTCAAGGGAAGGTGGCCGTACCCTATCACTTCTTGGCCTCTAGGGAAGGTGGCTGTACCCTATCACTTCTTGGTCTCTAGGGAAGGTGGCTGCACCCTATCACTTCTTGGTCTCTAGGGAAGGTGGCTTTACCCTATCACTTCTCAGTCTCTAGGGAAGGTGGCTGTACCCTATCACGTCTTGGCCTCTAGGGAAGGTGGCTGTATCCTATCACTTCTTATTCTCTCGGGAAGGTGGCTTTACGCTATCACTTCTTTGTCTCTAGGGAAGGTGGCTTTACCCTATCACTTCTTAGTCTCTAGGGAAGGTGGCTTTACGCTATCACTTCTTGGTCTCTAGGGAAGGTGGCTGTACCCTATCACTTCTTAGTCTCTAGGGAAGGTGGCTGTACCCTATCACTTCTTGTCCTCTAGTAAGATGGCTGTACCCTATCACTTCTTGTCTCTAGGGAAGTGGCTGTAACCCTATCACTTCTTGGTCTCTATGGAAGGTGGCTGTACCCTATCACTTCTTGGCCTCTAGGGAAGGTGGCTGTACCCTATCACTTCTTGGACTCTAGCGAAGGTGGCTGTAACCTATCACTTCTCTTATTCCTCTGTCGGAAGGTGGCTTATATACGCAATCACTATCTTTGTCTCTAGAGAAGTATCTCTGTACCCTATCACTTCTTAGTCTCTAGGGAAGGTGGCTTTACGCTATCACTTCTTGGTCTCTAGGGAAGGTGGCTTTACCCTATCACTTCTTAGTCTCTAGGGAAGGTGGCTGTACCCTATCACTTCTTGGCCTCTAGGTAAGATGGCTGTACCCTATCACTTCTTGGTCTCTAGTGAAGGTGGCTGTTCCCTATCACTTCTTAGTCTCTAGGGAAGGTTGCTTTACCCCATTACTTTTTCATTTCTGGGGAAAGAATTTGTGCTCCAATACTTCCTGGAGACTGCATTAGTCTATGGTCACTTTTCTGTCCATTAACTCCCACTCATTGTAGCTGCCATAAAGTTTACGCACCCTGCTACACTGTCTTTTCTAAGCCTGCATAACATGTTGCTCGTAGGCTGCTTAAAGGGGTTGTCTCACTACAAAGATTAGCTTTCAAAATGTAGGGAACACTAAATGAAGACGTTTTCCAAATATATTGCTTTGTTCATCTTTTTTTGTTAAGGAGCTACAAGTGATTTTATCACCTTCTGAGGGCTTTCTAGTTTCCCAATTGACCGACCTGTGTACTTCTCCCCCCTGCTGTTTGTTCTATCTGATAGCAGGGAGTGACGTCATCACACAGGTTGGGGCCCACAGTGTGAGAGTTTGTGTGTTATCTGATCTTTCAGACAAAAGACAGTAATTACTCTACTGTTTACATTAGCTCAGAAGCTTCTCCAGACCTCAGAGAAGGAAATGTATTTAATCTAGACTAAAACAGAAAAGTCTGAATACACTCATATGCTAATTACAGACAGCTTGACCAGGAAGTGACAGAGCAAAGCAGCATTATTTCATTCATGCATCCTATGAAACTTTGAGATAACCCCTTTAAGGATTTTAAGTGGCCTGCAAACCATAAATTGGTCCAATCCCCCCTAAAATGATTTTGGAGCATTCTCAGGAGGTCCTGGTCATCTCAGCTGGGTTTGGGAGTGTTTCTGCTGGCTCTGAGGGCAGTTTTAGGCCCCCAACTTCAGCCAATTTGTGCAGGTCTGATCTGTACAGACAATATAATAAGAATCTCCAATATGGTCACCCCATGGTAGTTTTAAAAAATTGTAAAAAGGGAAAATTGATGAAACTAAAATTACACCCATGTTTTAAAATTTCCCCTCGAGAAAAAATCTGTCCCCAAAAAAATCACAAACCCCAAAAAAAAGGGGACAGCCCCAAAACCTTTGGCTCCCACCAAACAAACCACTTTTGGGCTTTTGGAAAGGAGACCGGTCTCGCCGCTCAGGTTTTAAAGATATATTTTTGCCCCTGTTTTATGGGCACGGGCCCGATTTATTATTGAAAGATAAATATAATTTACTACATGGTATGACCGCAGTTGGAGTAGATGGGCTTTTTTAGATTTCCCTGATGCCTGTCCGCTCTCACCAGCCACATTATAGGTAATTTCTGAATTTTTTTGGGTTAATGACCAATTTTAAGGGGGGACAAAGGGTTGAGACATTCAATCAAGGTAACAGATTGCCTCAAGAAAAATTTTTCCCGTGATTTTAAAAACCCGGGGGTGGAGTGTCCCCAAGGGGGAGGGAAAACAAATTTAATCCATAAATAAAAAAATCTTAATTCACAGAATGGTTAAATAGTCTCTAATCTTGAAGAATTTTTAATCTGGAAAAAAGTCCCCGAAAATTAACCCGCGTCTGTGCCCTTTTGGGGGGGGGAAAAACTGTCTTTTAGATCTGTGAAATTTTTATTTGTAGAAAAGGGGAGATTTTAAAAGGGAAAAATAAAATGATAGTAGATAGGGTAGGGTTGGGATAGATATGGGGATAGATAAGAGATAGATATGAATGATAAATAAATAAGAGAAAGATTTGAGATAGAAATGAATAGATTGATTTGATACCCAACCCCCTTAAATATAAAACCCATTCCCCCCACCCCCGCTATACCTTAAACCCCATGTTGGGGCCCCCCTTGGGGAAAGCCCGTTCGTAAGCAAAAGCCTCTTTGCCATGACCTTTTTTCATCTCTCCCCAACCTAACCCTTTTTTGGGTTTAACCGAAATTGGCTGGGGGGAAACCTTCTGGGCCAACCACCCCGCCGCACCCTTACGGGGGGCTTCAGGTTTTCCCCCCCCCCGTCTGGAAGGGAAACCCTGGCGGCGGGGGTTGGGGGCCTTCCCTTTTTGTCAGATACCTGCTCTTTTGTCCCCGTCCCACCATCCTTCCCTCACCCTCCCTCCTTCGAGGTGCATCCGCCCGCATCTACCCCCCCCCCAAACCTCCAAGTGGCTGTTTTTTATCGTCCCCCAGGCCTGCCACCCCCTTCCTCGACACTTTGCTCCTGGCCCCTTCACTTTCTCTCCATGCATCCCCACTTTTATCAGGGGGGTTTTCCTCCAAATCGACCCCCCCTGCTCCCTACAAACAAACCCCTTTCACTTCTTTCCTTCGCCCCCCCGTGGCCTCGGGAGCCATCAAAAAGAGGGACACACAGGCCCATCTTCACCCACCTCTGTCCTTACCCAAACCCCTCAATCTCTCCTCTACCCATCTTGACCAAAAATCGCTCACCTTCTCCACCAATTCCACCACCCGCCCCCGCCCCAATCTACTGCCCCCCCGTGAAACACAACCCCTTTAAACCCCACATCTCTCTGAATCTCTTTCTCCCCTGTCTCCCCATACCCTTTTGACCGCGCAGCCACCACTTTCTACAACAACACAATCATTTCCCATTTTGACTGGTCGCCCCCTTCCACACAAACGAAAAACCAAAACCAACAGAAAACCCCGGGCAACAAACCCACCAAACAGCGAGGCAGCTTCCAGAATTGCCAAACGCCGCTGGAAAAAAAGCCCTCCACCGAGCCCGCCTCATCAAACAATCACTGCATACATTTAAATCTGCACTCTAACACAAACAGGACTCTTCACCACCTCATACCCTCCCTGTCTCACAACCCCCAAAACTGTTCAAAACCTTCAACGCCTCCTCCGTCCACCCACCCCCCCCCCTTTCCTTCAGCAAAATTTCCCCACTCACTTCCTAACTAAGATCAACTCCAACAAAGCTTCACCCCAAGCCCCTCTGTCTATTTTTTCCTGCAGTGCCCCACACCCCACCTCTCACCTGCTCATCACCCACCCCCTAACTTGCTTCTCAAACTGTCACTCATGACAACCTTCCACTCTACTGCCCAAAATCCAAACTCACTACCTGTAATCTTGACCAAACCCCATTCACTCACCCCCTGACCTTAGTGCGTTATCATCCCGCCCTGCCCATTCTTCAACCTATCATTAACCCTGGCATCTTCCCTTCACCCTTTTAAAAATGGCCCCATCACCCCCAAACCTTAAGAAACCCCACTTTTGCCCCTCTTGTTGCCCAAACTATGCCCCATCTCACGCTTCCATTCGCCTCCAAAACTCCCCGAACAACATCCATTTTTAAATTTCCTCTCATCTATTCAAAAAACTCCTCCGACCCATTTTAATCTGGTTTTCCGCCCCCACCCTTACAGAAACCGCCCAAACCCAAAGTCACCAACGACCTGAAAAGGGCCCAAAGCCTCACGCCACTACTCGTGCTCTCCTCCTAGACCTTTCCCTTTCCCTTTTGACACTGTCCGACATTCCCTCTGCTCAAATCCCCTGCTCCCTCCCATCATGGCTTTGGGGTCTTCCCGGTCTCCTCCTACCTCACTGATCGGGTTTCAGCGTCTTCACTCACGCACCACCCCCCTCCCCCGGCCCCCTCTCGTTGGGGTACCCCAGGGGGGTCCCGGGCCCATACTCTTTTTATTACACTGTGGTCTGGGTCAACAATAGCATCGCATGGGTTTTTAATACCATCTGTATGCTGTACACCCCAAATCTACATCTCCGGCCCAGATGTCATCTCTACTCTCCCGGGTCCGACTGTCTTTCGTCCTACCTCCTTCTTCTCCTCACGTTCCTGAAGTAAACGTGGAGGAAAATGAATTCACACTTTCCACATCAAAATCCACCCCCCACCTGATCTCTCACACGTCAATGGCACTCCCCTCACCCGTCCACAAGTCCCCGCCTTGGGGTTAAACCCCCTTTACCCAATTTTTTCCTTCAAACCACACTCCCAAAAACCCCTTTTCCCCCTGCCCCCTCAAACCCGAAAATATCCCGTATCCGTTCTTTCCTTAACTTTGAAAAACAAAAATGTGGTCCCGCCTCGTTTTCTCCCGCCCAGACCCACTGCAAAATCCTTCTCTGTGGCCTCCCAGAGCACCCTCCTCCCCCCCAATCCATCATTTACTCTCTGCCCTTGATTTACCTCTTCCCCCTTCCCTGCCCCCTCCCCCCTGCCAAACCCTTCACTGGCTTCCCATTGCCCAGCGAAACCCGTTCAAGTTAGCAACCTTGACCTACAAGGCTCCCATAACCCTTCCCCTCCATAAATCCGCTCTAATCCAGATAATTTCCCCCCACGCAAACCCCGCTCTCACAGGACCTTTTTTTCTATCCCCCTTTTCAGCCCCCACAAACCCTTCCAAAATTCCCCGTGCTTTCCCCCCCCTCTGGAACTCACTGCCCAAAACCTCAGACTCTCCCCCCTCTCCAGCTTCAAGGGAACCGAAAACCCCTTTCTTCAGGGTTGCCCTTAACCAACAATAACCGCTGTCCTACACTATCCAAAACCAGTCTCCCCACCTTCTGTCTCTTCCCCCCCTTCCCCATAGCGTAACCCCCCGGGCAGGGGCCCCTTCCCCTTTGTACCCTTGTCAGTTTGTAATTTGTCACCTTTGTACTTTTTTGACTTGTTATGTATGAAACCGAATGTACAGTGCTCTGGAACCAAGGGCGCTCAAAAATAAATAATAAAAATAATAATAATAATAGATAGTATGAGATAGATAAAAGATATGAAAGATAGTAATGATAGAAAGGAGAGACAGTAGTTGAGATAGTAGAAAAATAGAAGATAGATAGATAGATATGAGGAAAATAGATAGATAGATAGATAATAGTTTGAGAGAGATGGATAGATTGATAGATATGAGATAACAGATAGAATGAGATGATGATGATAGAAGATAATAGGGATAGAAGATAGATGAAGAAGAAATTTTGGGTTGATAGATAGTAGATATGAGATGAAGATAGAAAATTTTTTGATAATTGGGGATAGATAGTGATAGATGATAGATAATATAAAATAGATAGATATGGATAGAAGAGAAAGTGATAGATAGATGATTGAGAGACAGATAGATATTGATAGTTTGATAGATATGAGAGTTTGATGATAGATAGATAGATATGGGGTGTAGTTTTATGATAGTAATAGATAGATATTTTGATAATAGATAGAAAGATATGAAATAGTAGATAGATAGATTGATGAGATAGATAGATAGTAATAGAAGATATGAGATAGATAACATACTATGAAGATAATATGAATAGATAGATGGGTATCAGGGTATACAGTTTCTCACAAAAGTTTTACCCCCTCACTTTTTTTTTAAAAATTTTTTTTTTTAGGAACAACACTGAATATTGAACTTTGAAAAAAGTAAAGTAGTCATTACAGTTTTATAAATTGTAATATTGGTGACCTCAAAATAACTAAACCAGCCATCAAAAAGTCTAACAAAAGTGGTAACGCCCCAAGTGAAAATGGACAAATTGTGCCCCATTTTCCATTCTCCCTCCATGGTGTTATGTGACTCATTGGTGTTAAAAGGTCTTAGGTGTGAATGGGGAGCAGGTGTGTTAAGTTTGGTGTTATGGCTCTTGCTACTGGTCAGTGAAAGTTCAGCATGGCTCCTCATGGCAAAGAACTACCTGAGGATCTGAAAAAAAGAATTGCTGCTTTATATAAAGATGGCCGCGGCTATAAGAAGATGCCAACACCCTGACACTGAGCTGCGACACGGTGGCCAAGACCGTACAGCAGTTTAACAAGACAGGTTCTACTCAGAACAGGCCTCACTATGGTCGACCAAAGAAGTTGAGTGCACATGCTCAGTGTCATATCCAGAGATGAGTGCTGCCAGTAATGCTGCAGAGGTTACAGGTGAGAGGGTCAGCCTATCAGTGCTTAGACCATACGCCGCACACTGCATCAAATTGGTCTGCATGGCTGTCGCCCCAAAAGGAAGCCTCTTCTAAAGATGATGCACAAGAAAGCCCGCAAACAGTTTGCTGACGACAAGCAGACTAAGGATGTGGATTACTGGAACCATGTCCTGTGCTCTGTTGAGACCAAGATAAATGTATCTGGTTCAGATGATGTTAAGCGTGTGTGGCGGCAACCAAGTGAGGAGTACAAAGACAAGTATGTCTGCCTACAGTCAAGCATGGTGGTGAGAGTGTCATGGTTTGGGGCTGCATGAGTGTTGCCGGCTATGGGGAGCTACAGTTCATTGAGGGAACCTTGAATGCCGACATGTACTGTGACAAACTGAAGCAGAGCATGATTCCCTCCCTTCTGGGTCGCAGGGCAATATTCCGACATGTTAACGACCCCAAACACCTCCAAGATCACCACTGCCTTGCTAAAGAAAATGAGGGTAAAAGGTGCTGGCTGGCCAATATCAGTCTCCGACCTAAACTCTATGGAGCATCTGTGGGGCCTCCTCAAACAGAAGGTGGAGGAGCACAAGGTCTCTAACATCCACCAGCTCCAATGATGTCGTCATGGAGGAGGGAAGAGGATTCCAGTGGCTGCAATCTGTGACGCTCTAGTGACCCCCATGTCCATGAGAGTTAAGGCAATGCTGGGAAATAATAGAGGCCACACAAAATATTGACACTTTGGACACAATTTTTTCATTTTTACTTAGGGGTGTCCTCACTTTTGTTGCTAGCATTTTAACCATTGATTTACACTGTTAAACAAGCTGTACACTGACTACTTTACATTGTATCAAATCTCATACCTTCAGTGTTGTCCATGAAAAGAAATAATAATGTGAGTGGTGTACTCACTTTTGTGAGATTCTGTATATACATAGATTTGATGTAGATAGAGATATAGACAGAAACATAGATATATAGATGCATAGATAGATATGAGATAGATATGAGATAGATAGATAGATAGATAGATATGAGATAGATAGATATATATGAGATAGATAGATAGATATGAGATAGATAGATAGATATGAGAGAGATAGATAGATAGATATGAGATAGATAGATAGATAGATAGATAGATATGAGATAGATAGATATGAGATAGATAGATATGAGATAAATAGATAGATAGATAGATAGATAGATAGATATGAGATAGATAGATAGATAGATAGATAGATAGATATAAAATAGATAGATAGAGAGAGAAATATATAGAAATATAGATGAATAGATAGATATGAGATAGATAGAAGACAAATAGCGGTTGAAATACGTATTGAACATGTTTTAAGTTAATATATTTCATGTTGGCATGAACTTCTCCCCAGAGGTGGGTAACAATCCTTCCAATCTACACAGGCAAGGAAATCAAACCATAAAGGCCCATAAACTAAGTAAACTATGTAATAATGAGAAATGACACAGGGAAAAAGCATTGAACACATGAAGAAAGAGAGGTGTAAAAAGACATGGAAAGTCCTGATACCAGCTGAAATCTGTCAGTAATTAGAAAGTGATCTTGCCACTTATAAATGGCTTATAAAAAAGTGTTTTATTACCAAGGTGCCAAACAAGAAACATCTTGTGATGGGTAAAACCATTGAGCTGTCTCAAGACCCTCACATTGTTATTGTTTCAAAATATAGTGATGACATTGGTTGCAGAAACATTTCTAAGCTACTGAAGGTTCCAGTGATTGTTTAGGTCACAATCGGGAAATGGAAAGAAAATCATTTACCATATATCAGCCATTACCAGGTGCTCCCCACAAGATTTCAGACAGAGGAGTCAAAATAATTATCCAAAGAATTGTCCAAGAGCCAAGGACACAATTTCTTTGCCTGTGTGGATTGGATGAGTTGTAATAGACATCTGATGAGAATTTCATGTCAATAGCACCTTTAGAAATAGATTTACTTAGAAAATTTGTGACGTGTTCAATACTTATTTCACCCGCTGTACATACATAGATAGACAGACAGACAGATAGATAGATAGATAGATACATACATACATATCAGATAGATACAATTAAAAGATATGAGATAGATACATACAGTGGTGTGAAAAAGTGCCCCCTTCCTGATTTCTTAATCTTTTGGATGTTTGTCACACTTAAATGTTACAGATCACCAAACAAATTTAAATATTACACAAATGTAACACAAGTAAACACATAATGCTGTTTTTAAATGAAGGTCTTCAATATTAAGGGGAAAAGTAATCAAAGCCTACAGGGCCCTGTGTTTGCCCCCTAAACTTAATAACTGGTTGGGCCACCCTTAGCAGCAACAACCGAAATCAAGCATTTGCGATAATTGCCTTTTACAATGCTCTGGTGGAATATTGGCCACTCATTTTTGCAGTGTATGCAGTTATGTGTATATACTACAGTATCTATGATAGATAGATAGATAAATAGATAGATAGATATGAGATAGATAGTTAGATAGATAGGGAGATAAATAGATATGAGATAGATAGATAGATAGATATGAGATAGACAGATAGATAGATAGATAGATAGATAGATAGATAGATAGATAGAGAGATAGAGAGATAGAGAGATAGATATGAGATAGATATGAGATAGATAGATATGAGATATGAGATAGATATGAGATAGATAGATATGAGATAGATAGATATGGGATAGATAGATAGATATGAGATTAGAAGATAGATATGAGATAGATAGATATGAGAGATAGATAGAAAGGGTAGATAGATGAATGAAAAAAGATAATAGATATGAATAGAAAAGATATGGATAGATAGATAGATAGATTGATTTTGAGATAGATAGATAGTTTGATAGATAAATAGATATGAATAGATAGAGGGTAACTAGATAGGGAAAAAAGATATGAAATAGATTTGATGCTAAGAGAGATAATAGAAATATAGATAATAATCGATAGGGGAAAAATAGGGGTAGAGATAGATAGATAGAAAGATATGAGGGTTGAACAAGATAGATTTTGAGATAAAAATAGATAGGAAATTTTAAATATGGTAGATTGATATGGATGATATGAGATAGATAGATAATAAAATAGAAAAGATAGTTGATAGATAGATAATTTAAAAATATGGGGGGAATAGATATGGGATAAAATTAAAAGATAGATTTAATAGATAGATAAAATAAGAGAAAAGATAGAAAAGATATGAATTGAAAGATATGAATAATAGATAGATAGATAAAATATAGATAGATTTAAAAGTTTGATATGAAAATTGAAAAATAATGGAAAAAATACATATTTTATTAAAAAAAAAAATAATGAAAGAAAGAAAAAAGGGGTTTAAGACAGGGTGTAAAAAAGGAAGAAAGGAAAGGGAAGGGGGAATTTGGAAAGAAGAGAAAAAAAGAGAGGGGGAAAAACGGAGGACCAAAAAAGGTTGGAAAATTGATTTTAGGAACAATAAAAAGTAAGGGGGAAAAAAGGGTACAAAAGGAAAAAAAGGGGGAAAAATTTTGGGGACGAAAAAGGGAAAAAGAAGGGAAGAGAGGGCGGAAGGCAGGACATCTCCCTCTATTACTGCTGGCAGGAGCGTCATTGACTCATGGGGATGAGCACTGGATCACCTGGAAGGGCTTTGTATGAGCAGTTTATGGGAAAAAAAAGGTGAAAGGGAAAAAAAAAGGGAAGGGAAAAAAAATCAAATGAAGGAAAGGGGTTTATTGAAGGAAAAAGGGAAAAAAGGGGTTTTGGGGGGTAGTATAGGAGGAGAAGGGGGTAGCAGTGCTTTCCCCGGGCCCTGCAAAAGGGAAAAGGGGGACCAAAAAACCCTTGCCACATAAAAAAGAAATCAAGGGGGGTAATTGGAAAACTCCTGGGCGCTTTTTGCAAAGAATGAAAAAAAGGGGGACCCCAGTTACCATTTTCCTTTTTAAAAGTGGTGGCCCCCCCCCTTTGGGCAAAGGGGGGCTTTTGGGGGCCCCTCGACCCCCTGTACTCCCCTCTGGAAAAAAATAAATTTTAAATTTTCACTTTATATTGGGGGCCCGATTAAATTTTTTGCTTTGGACCCCAAAGCTTTGGGAAGGGGTGTGAGAAAAAGGGAAATGGAAGGAAAAAAATAGATGAAGAGAGGGAGAAAATAAAAGAAGTAAGAATTAGAGGAAGACGGAGACCCCTTTCCTCCAGTTAAGCCTGGGTTTTGGGGCGCGGGGTGTGACTATTGTTTTTGGGAAGCCCACTCATACATTTTGTTCAATTCCCCTTTTTGGGGTCAGATTAAATTATCCAGAATTTGCTATAATTCAGTAAAACACAGTCTGCTTTGGGCTGTAATTTGTCTTTGCCCGCCACCCCCTTTTTTTGGTTTCTTTTTACTTTTATTTTTAAATGAGGGCTTCACTGTCATAAGGCACCTCCCTGAGGCCATGAATTCTGGCAGTTTCCTCCGGGGGCCCCTTGTCTATACAGCACCGGGGAAACTCCACGACGGCTTGAAATCTCAGATGCAATGCCGGCACGTGGGAAGGCCCCAAGAGCCCCTTTCAGGGAAATTCAATCTTTGCACCAGGGGCCCCTTACAGATGTCTGGGGGGTCCCGGGCAACAGGAGGAGAAAGGGATAAAACCAAAACCCAAAAGTGGGCCAGGGGGAAGGGGAGCAAGGGGCAGTGACACTCTTTCAATGGGAGATACGAAACAGCTCAAGGCCTCTCCCAAAAAGTATGGTTTCAGAAAAGTACCGGATGAAAGAGGAAGTAAGGGAAAAAAGGAAAGAAAAAGAAAAAAAAAAGAAAAGAAAGAAAGGAAAAAAAGAAAAAAGAAAGAAAGAAAAAAAATGAAAGGAAAAAAAAAAGAAAAAAGAAAAAAGAAAGGTAATAAAAAAAGAAAAAAGGGAAAGGAAAGGAAAAAAAAAAAGGAAGGCAAAAGTAAAAAAAGAAAGAAAAAAAAAAGAAAAAAAAAAAGGGAAAGAAAAAAAAAAAAAGAGAGAAAAAAAGGAAAGAAGGAAAAAAAAAAAAAAAAAGAAAAAAAAAAAAAAAAAGAAAAAAGTATGGGAAAAAGAATGGACGACAAAAATATGGAAATAAAGGGGATAAGGGGGTAAAAGAAGAGGGATGAAAAGGGGGAGAGTGAACAAAAATGGTTGGAAATAACGGGGGAGGGGGAAAGAGAGGGGGAAAAGGGGAGGAATAGGGGGGAAAAAGAAAGGACAGGGAGAAATTAGAAAAATGGCAAAATATTAGCAAGTAAAAAGGGAATAAAAAGAAGGGAAAGGGAAGAGTAAGGGGGAAGTGGATAAAAAGGATAAAGAAGGGGGGAAAAGAGGAAAGAAAAAAAATGGGGTATGGAAAAGGGGAAAAAAGGGGGAAACAAGGGGAAAAAAAACGATGGAAACAACCCAAAACAGAGAAAAGAAAAAAAAGGAAGGGGTAAACAAAAAGAATAGAAAAAATATGGGGGACAAATGGAAGATGCAGGGAAAGAAAAAAAGAAAGGAAAGGGGGGGTGGGGGGAAGAAAAAAAGGGGAAGGAAACAAGGAAAATGAAAAATTTAGCAACTATAAGAGGGAAAAAAAGGGAAGGGAGATCAAAGGAATGGGGGAAAAAAGGATAGAAGGTGAATGAAAGAAAGGGGAAAAAAGGGAAAAAAAAGAGAAAAGAAAAGAGAAGGAAGAAAGGGGGAAGGGCAAACAAAAAATGGGAAAAAAAGGAAAGTAAGGGGGGGGATAAAGAAAGGGAAAAAATGAAAGGGGAAAGAAGGGAAAAGAAAAGGAAGGGTGGAGTAGAAAAAAGGGAAAAAAAAAAAAGGACAATGAAAAATGAAAAGATTTAAGCAAAAGATAAGGGAAAAAAAAATAAGAAAGGCATAAACAAAAGAATGTTACAAAATATGGAAGAATGGAAGGACAGTGGATGGAAAGACGGGTGAAGTGACGAACGGCGTGGAAAGAGAGAAGGGAACCAAAGCAGGAAGATAAAGAAGGAAGGGGTATGAAAGAGGAATGAAGGAAAAAAATGAAAAGATTGAAGCATCTGATATAGAGGAAAAAAGGAGGTAGAGAAAAAAAAGATGGTTTTAAAAAAAAAAAAACCAAAAAGGGGGGGGGGAGAAAGAAGGGAAAAAAGAAAGGAAGGAAAAAGAAAGAAATAAGGGGGTGAAAAAAAATACGGAAGGAAGGGGGAAGTAGGGAAAAAGGTTAGAAAAAGCACAGCAAAAGGAAAGGAAAAAGGGGGCAGGGGGACCCCACAGCTTTACAGGTGATCAGGTCTCATGGGTTTGGGGCCCCCCCTATCCTAGGGTTTAGCACAAAACCCTTTTAAAGAAGTACCCCTTTAATTTTAAGGCAAAACCCCCCCCAGCTCTCACACCTTGAAAAAGCAATGAAAAAGAGCAAGTCGTTATGCATTTTAATTTTAAAGAAATCCAAGGTGGAGAAACTTGTAAAGCTGTGTCCGGAGCAGTAATCATCTATCATGGACTCTTTCTAATGCTAATAATTCAGCTGTGGTCCTGATTAGGAACTACACAGCCTCTGGCAATACAGTAGATGGCTGGTAACATGCGGCACAAGGAAACCAGTAATGGAAGACGCCGCTGGTCCTTAGTCCTCGTGTGTTTTGGAAAGGGAACCAGTAGGTCCTTGTCAATGTCTGTCTAGAGTTCTTCTTATGCAGTTAAATAAATTAACCTATAAAACCCTCTGTATCTTGTGCTTCCTTTTCAATAATTCCCCTGTAAAACTGTTAATTTTAAATTTGTTAATGCATGAATATAAATTGTGCCGAGGGAGTAAGAGGATCGGGGAGATGAAGGGGGCTGACATCAGTCAATCACATTAATTATACCAATCAGTCCCAATCACCTTCTTTCCAGGAACAGAGGCAAATTCTTTGATACAATTATATTTTGCTTTACACGGATAGAACGTTAGAGCCGCTATTCCAGATAATGGCATCAATTATCCAAACTCGATAAACCAGACGGCTACAATAAATGATCACATTGTTAGAAGGAAGAAGAGGTGTAGTGAGGTGTCATGGTTCACGCCGCGGTCCCTGCCTTGGACCGTCGGCCTGTCCTTGCCTGCCATGTCTCTGCTGGGGCTCCCTGTGCAGGGATCCCGACAGCCTGTGTTCTTGCTGTATACTTGCCTGTTCTGTTGCTCCTGCTTTCTGAGGTCCTGTATGTGCACTGCGCCTCCTAGGGCACACGCCCGGCAGCTTCCTGCCTTTTATTGGGTCTGTGTCTCTGTTGTCTTCCTCTTGACCTGTGACTTCTGGCTATAAGAGGAACTTCAGGTCCTTGCTTCTGGGTCAGTCCATTGTTGTGCCTCATGCTGAGTGTTTGTCCATCTGAGCTCCTGCCAGCTGCTCAGGTCTGCTATTCTGAACTTAACCCCTGAGATGCTGGTTCAGTTCTGCAGTCCATCAAATGCTCCCCCGACCCCTGCCTGTCGGTTTTCTGTTGTTTCCCTATACCTGTCTAGTTCACTGCTGTATCCTGCCATTACACCTGTCCAGTACCTGCTGTATCCTGCCCTTGCACCCGTCCAGTTACCTGCTGTATCCTGCCATTGCACCTGTCCAATTTCCTGCTGTATCCTGCCGTTGCACCTGTCCAGTACCTGCTGTATCCTGGCCTTGCCCTGCCAGTACCTGCTGTATCCTACCCTTGCACCTGTCCAGAACCTGTTTATCCTGCCATTGCACCTGTCCGTACCCCTGTATCCTGCCATTGCACCTGTTTCCCGTACCTGCTGTATCCTGCCATTTCACCTGTCCCGTACCTGCTGTATCCTGCCGTTGCACCTGTCCAGTACCTGCTGAATCCTGCCGTTGCACCTGTCCAGTACCTGCTGTATCCTGCCGTTGCACCTGTTCGGTATCCTGCTGTAATCCTGCAGATGCATACAATTATCCCTGCTGAATCCTGCTTGCTTACATTTACCTGCTGTACCTGTCTACCACCACTCCCAGTGCCTGTATTCCTGTCTTGCACTTCGGCTGTTACCGCAGGTAGCCGCGTCAGGGGTAGTGACCTGGGGGTTCCCGCAGTTAAGTCCGTCTGGCTTTGCGGCGGGATCCGATGAAGATTGGGGGCCCCTTAAACTCTGGCGCCTGGCATGGATCTCCATCTACCATCTCGCCTGCGGTGATCACAGTGGATCCACACCCGGTTACCAGCGATCAGCGCCTCAGCGCATGCTGTTACCGCCGGATCGTGACATGAGATTTTCCTTCAACCAGGGCAATGACCTAGCCTCCTATCTGAATACCCAGGCCAAGACACAGTGCATTGCTGCCTGACCCTCAGCACCCAATATTTGGGGCATGTGCCATGCCAGCCTCCTCTTACCTTTAAAGTTCCCCATAAGGAGGAACTTTTTAAAAACAGCACTGGGTATATTGGATTTGCTGCCATGGCCTTGTAAATCTATCACCAGGGTATAGGCCACAGTGGCCAACTTTGCTTATGGCTACAGAAATGATGAAGGGAATAATAACTCTTCATAATAATATACATCGCCACCAAAGCCTCAAACTCATCTATGATCTTCACGTCCTGGGGTTCTTTATAAGCGTATTATGCCTGCTGCTGCTGCTCGTCAACTTATCAATAGTCTATGTAGCTGCAAGTGCTCTCCAGGATCGTCCCAGTTGTAGCGATATCCAACCTGCAGGCTTCTCCGCCGCTCGGTGCCCTGATCACCTTTTAATCACTATATTTACTATTTTGCCATAGACAAACTTAAACTCTATCAGTTCTCAATCTATAAGACACTAAAACGTAACTTTTATTATGTGTATAGTATATAGGACTATACACATAATAAAAGTTACGTTTTAGTGTCTTATAGATTGAGAACTGATAGAGTTTAAGTTTGCCTATGGCAAAATAGTAAATATAGTGATTAATAGTCACTCTCTCTGTTCTCTTGCGAGATTCCCATTTTTTTTTGGAGATTAACTGATCACCTTTTGGCTGCAATACTCTGCCCGGAGCTGCTGTCCGCCTCCAGCAACCTTTAAATGTATACAATATCGTCCACAAATTCTCCTGCTCCAGCGGTAATAAAAACCAGCATCTTTATTTAGTGAAAAATATCCAATAGCAAAAGATAAACGAGAGGCGCGTGCACTAGCCGACGTGTTTCCAACCACAGCCCAGGTGACAAAGAACCGCTACAGGTTGGAAACGCGTAGTCTAGTGCACGCATCTCTTGTTTACCTTTTGCTATTGGATATTTTTCACTAAATAAAGCTGCAAGTTTTTATTACCGCTGGAGCAGGAGCCTTTTTGGACGATATTGTATACAGAAGAAGGGAGCAATCAAAACTGGCTGTGAAAATGGAGTTTCCACCAGTATGAATGTACATATTAGGACAAAACTCAGCACAAAATATAGACTTATATCGTTACATTCTAAGCAGGGATGAAAAAAAAAAAACACATGTCCATCAAGTTCAACCGAGGTTGGGCAGAAGATGAAGGGAGGAGGAGAGGTCATTTTATAACTTATTTTGCTCTATTGATCCGTATGACTTAAAGGAGTTTTTTGTGTTGGACACCCAGAAAGTGCTGGGTAGCCTGCATAATCTAATAGTATGGGTGTCACTAGTAGGTTGTAAGCCAGTATGGTGCACCACACGTATCTTTATTTATGGCACCCTTCTGTATCGCCTTATTTATATGCAATTGTATAAGCAACCACCCCCTCATGCAGTGAGTGTGTGTGAGTAGTTGTTTTATCGGTATTTTTGCATTTGTGCAATCTCCCCATGCATTATACTGTGGCTTTTCTGCATGCTGGTGTGAACAGGTATTAAGTTAATGTGCAGTTTTTTATCATCTAATTGTTCCCCTAGCAGTGGGGGGTGTGAGCTGCTGCTCAGCAATTAGCTGCACCTGTTAGTTTTTCCCAGGTAGCATATAGGCCACAGTTGCCTGCTACAGGGTTCAGTCTTGTCCAGTCATTGAGCTGTGAGTATGCCCCAAAAAATTGTAGTGTTTTCTGAGTAAGTAATGTCCTATTTTTTTGTATGTGTTTTTTAAAGGAGTTTTCTCACCACAGTGATTGGCTTTAACATGTAAAGCAGGGGTCTGCAGCATCGGCTCTCCAGCTGGTGGGAAACTACATCTCCCACCATGCCCACTGATATAGATTATATAAACCCATGATGGGAGTTGCAGTTTCCCAACAGATGGAGAGCCGATGCTGCAGACCCCTGATGTAAAGAGAGGTAAATGAAAACTATTACCATAAGCATTGCTGTGTTGAATTTGATTTGTTCAGAAGATAAATAAGATTGTATCTACTGCTTGTGTACACAAGTTTATCTGGTCACTGACCACCTCTCCCTGCTCTCTCTGTTATCTGATTGCTCTATAAGCTGCCGTCTGACCATGGTGAGTCACTCCCTGCTAAATCGTATCTCCAGCACAGGAGCTAAGTTAATGTAAAGTGTAAACCTTTAGGGGCCTTTCACACGGCACAGGACAAATACCGGTTGGTTTATCCGACCGGTATTTGTCCTGTTTTCGTGCCGTGCACACGGCCGCCGGGGGACGGCTTTTCTCCGCGGTTTGTGGAGAAAAGCCCTCTCCATTCACATAGACATATTCATCTTCCGTCCGAAAACTGCTCATAAGAATGAACATGTACAATGTTTTTCGGGCGGCCAGCGGTTTGAAAAACCGCTGGGCGGAAAACCCGTGCAGTGGGGACTGCTGCGCGGGTTTTCCATAGAGGCCCATGTAAAAAGTTTTCATCTGGTTTTCAAAACCGAAAACCGGCTGAAAAACCGCGTGGAAACTCGTGCCGTGGGGACAAGGCCTTAGGCTATGTCTACACAGTACAGGTTTTTGGTTGGATGTCTGTGATGTGCAGCCCTCAATAGAAAATCTGTGCTGTAGTCTACATAGCACGGATTTCTTACTGAGGGAAACCTAAACGACCGGCCATCGGACTGCCGTGGGCCCCCAATTGATATTCTGG